>SNQJ01S0117008.1:0-27771 GCA_010110895.2 Picea sitchensis | reverse complement strand
GTAGCCCACACTGGGTGAACCACGTAAATCTGTGTCTCTCTTGTATTGTGTATCTTTTGTGTTTTGTTTCTGCATTTGTTTTATTTTATTGCTCCATGGTCCTGTTTTTCTAACAATGATGATTAGGAAGAGCACTCTGAATGAGCAGGAGATGCAGAACAAAGAGAGAGAACGTGGCACACAAGAGATGGGATAGTTGTGGAGGAGTAAAGTAGAGAAAACACCCCGATGTGGAGGAGATGGTGGTGGTAGAGGATGCAAGAGCAAGAAGAAGATTGCATGCACAAGGTGCATAGAGAGAATAAGAATGTTGAACAAAGAATAAATGGGGTTGTTGTTGAGTGTGATTGAGGTGTGAAGAAGGAGGCAGAGCACAACAACAGAAATGCATAGAAGGGGAATGGTGCATTGAAGGGACATGGCGCAGAGAGAATAAAAGGAAAAAGAACAGAAAGTGCAAGGAGTGTGCAGAAGACACTGATGCAGACAAAGCAACGTAGTGTAGCAGAACAATGATGAGACCGGTAAGCCATTGAAGAACTTTATATAACTGTAATAAGTCGTAATAGAAAAAAATTATATTTCAAGGTGGTAGGGAGGACTCTTGTCCTCAGAGGTTCAAGTGGGTGCTTGAACAAAGTGAGTTGTAGCTTCCATCTGGTTGCAGCCAGAGAAACCAGGGTGGCAGGGTGGTGCAAGGGAGAACTGTTGTTCTCTGTTATACAGGTTGGGGCCTGTGTGACTGGAAGTTGGTGCTTCCATCCAGTTGGTGCTGGAACACTTAGGGAGTTGTTGCTTCCTTCTAGTTGGTGCTAGAGAATCCAGATAGTTGGTGCTCTCAGCAAGTAGGAGCTTGCAAAATAGAGGTTGTAGCCTCATTATGAGTTGGTGCTCATATGTATGATAATGTAAAGAATTTACATATTACTTATCATATAAAAACGAACAGGTTTTTATCCTTTATGGGTTTCCTCAGGAAATATTTGTCTCTGCGTATCTCATATGTGTGAATGATGCTGAATGGTCTATTGTTTACTTCCTTGCATTATTGTGATTGTCATTGAGTGATCTAGAAATAGTTTAAAATAAGTATTATTGTTTAAGCAAGGTTGCAACTGATTCATCACCCCCTCTCAGTTGTCGAACATTGACATGGGGGGCGGCTTTAAGGAGTAAAAAAAAATCCTTTCTCAGTCGGAAAAGTCATGAACCGAGAAATGTCCTTCTAACATATTCAACCATCTATCTATGACATATGCATCTATTTGGCTCTCAAATATGGGAATGTCAAAGTTTACTTGTACCTTAAAAGGAGTGGCACCTCCAGAGAGGTTGTTGGATGTAGATACGCTGCCAGTGGGCAGTCGTTAAAGCATATTGGCAAAGTTGTCCATCATCACGTTCCTTTGTTTCTAAAGGGGCTCCTCTAGCAATAATTTGATAGGATATCCTACTCCCTCATATTTCTTTTCTTCCCCCATGGGCGACCGTCAGGGTTTGCGAGTCTAATCTTGCAACGGTTCAACTAGATCGAGCCCTAACTCCTTACACCCCAACCTCGTTGGGGACATGCAAAGAAGGATCGATAAAGAGAAGATTGCTTCGATACCATTGATCTGGATTTATGCAGAAACACAATGAAATACATAAATACACATAAACGCAGAGATGTAGTGGAAGTAAAACTTCATTTCATTAACAACAAATGACTGAAATATGCTTACAGACAGAATGGAAATAAAATAGCTCGGGAGTTGGTAGCTTATATCTGAGAAGAGATGTGGAGGATACTGGCCTCTGAACTCCTCATTACAATGAGTTTCTAAGGCCTATATATTATTGAGAAATAATGGAAAACACTAAACATCCAAAAAACTAACCCTATGAGATGAAACGCTAGAATATGGGCCCCGTCGGGGTAAATTGGTACATCAATTTCCTAGGGTCGTAACGTTGGCATACTATCTCCGTTTGATGCACGTGATACATCGTTAGAAATATCTATCTAAGGAATACACTACTGACAATGAATATTGAGTCCAGAACAGACTCATATTCGCCAAACCATTGATGCCAAAAAAATGTTGTTTAGGGCCTCAAAATGACTCCAGAAGTTCAGGACCCGAAAACTGCTAAAAATAGTAAATTGTGCTACAATTAAGGAAACTGAAAAACCGAAAGAAACAATGGTGTGGGTCCAAGTGGAATAGGCGGTTGGCCACCAATATCCACCTGAATCACTTGAACATTTCTTTTATAATCCCTGCAATATGCAACCTTATGTCTAAAGTTAGTACAATAAAAACAATGACCATAAAATAAATTTAAATACATGGGAGTGAATGATATTCTTTGTAGTCTAGTCCTTCTGAATTCCTTTCTTGACTGATGATGATCATGATTGAAGGTTATTTTTGTCTTGTGCTAGAAAAAAAGGATTTAGGAGCAATAAAATAAAACAAATACGGAAATAAAACACAGAGGATACACAATATAATAGAGACACATATATACGTGGTTCACCCAGTGTGGGATATGTTCACTCAAGAAATTGTCAGTTCCTTCCTTTATTATTATCCAACAAAAGAAGGGATACAACCTACAACACACCCGTTGTAACTTCCTCTTGTTTCTCTCATAGTCTCCTCACTCATAATACAATATTCGTAATGATACATAGCCACAATACATTTCCCTCATAAAAGACGATTTCCTTCTAGGGAAAAGAACCCTAACATAACTTCTACCGTCAGATATGCGACCTTAGAATGAACAGTCCAGATTTACTATGAAATTACAATATACATTTACAAGGAAAATTTTCCTTCCGGGGCATCGCCCCCGAACCCCCATTGGGGGGCCTCTTTCCCCCTGCACTCCCCCACGTGGAGGAGTGTACATTCTTCTAGGGTGTAAAGTATTCATGGGGTATAAAAATGGCTAGAAACAAAGACCTTTGAATCAATAAGATAATCAGGCTCCACAACCAACAACTTGAACATGGATGGTCTTCTTGAAGGTGTATCTTTATTAGTTTTCTTAGATTCTGGTTGACCATAATTCCTTCCTTTGAGTACTTCTGCATAACTCTTTCTCTAATATTCATTCTTCTTTTCTAGAAACCTAGAGTTCTTCTCTTCATTCACTACAATAGATGTGGATGTTTTTGTCTCTTCAACGTTCTTGCTGAGCTTGACAATTTTACTTCTCAATGTGACAACTTATTCTTCAAGATTCTCAACCTCTTCTTCTATCTTCATTATCCGAGACTTCATGACTTCTTATGTTCTCTTCGCTTCTTCAAGATGGATTTTTAATGTGGTTATTTCTTTTTCAAGTCCTTTATCTTCTTGACTAAACTCTACCTAAAGTTGGTTTAGATCGTTAGTTCTTTCCTTAAGATGATCTGTCAATATATTCTCTCTCATTTCCAATTCTTCCTTCTATGTTGCTATGTTGGCTTCCAAATACTATTTTTGATCTTCAAAATTTTCTTCGATATTTATGGCTTCTTCTAGCTGAGTTATTAAGTTCTCGATGACCTGTTGGGCTTCTTCAAAAATGTGAAGACTTTCCTTTTGTTTCATCAATTCTTTCTTGACTGACTTGTTTTATTCTCTTTATTTTCTTAGTTCATCTAAAGCATTGATCAGTTCTACTTCATAATTTTCTTCTATTTCAATTAGTTTTTCTGTCTCATTTTCTTCATGGCATTCCATTTCAAGATGTCCGTGTTTTTACATTTAAAGAAAAAAAACATACTTATGTTGATTATGTACTCTTTATCTTCTGAAATTTTTTGACATGATGAACATCTTTCTTCTTGATTTGTACCTACATATTCTCTGACATTTTCTGACTCTGTGATGGGTGAATAATAGATATTATGTAACTTATCCCAAAGTTCTTTAGTTGATGAAAATTTACCAACTTTGTCCTTTACTGAATCATATAGTCCTTTCAAAATGAAATCCATTGCAATTTTTTTATTTTGTTTCAGTTCCTTCTTTGATGTAGTCTTTTCCCTTTCTGAACTATCATATCTGGTAACAACTAATTGCCAAATATCATACCCATGTTCCTTTAAAAATACTTTCATCCTTCCACTCCATATCTCATACTTTAAACCATCCTGACCATTAAAGAGTGGTACTCCATTCTCAGAATAATCCATAATCTCCTTCTAGTGGTTAAATTGTTTCATGAAGGAACCTTCTCTGATACAAATTGTTGGATTACTAAGAGGGGGTTGGGGGTGAATCAATAGTGAGAAATTATACCAATTATCAATCATTTAAACCACAAAGTATATTCTTTTACTTATTCAACTATGTTCATATGTTCATTATCGATATCTTATTGTATCATAAGTATTAACACTCATTAGTGCATAATAAACAATAACAAACACATCCACATAATGCACAGTACACCAATATTTATGTGGAAACCCAATGCGAGAGAAAACCACAAAATGCTTTTCTTGTATGTCAAGAATTACATTCAAGGAAGCGCCAAATTCCAATTCTCCAGCTACAACTAGAAGGAGGCTATGACCCTAGTTTCTCAGGCTACAACCTAAGGGAAGATCCAACTCCCCAATTCTCTAGCTACAACCAGAAGGAGGCTATAACCACTTATGTTATCCGACTACAACCAGAAGGTGGCTAAAACCACCTATCCTTGCCCCATCTAACCACTGTGAAATATAAGTAGAATGATGGAACCACTGTCACAATGTCACTGTGAGATATACTGCTATAAACATGTACCAATATGTTCCACTGACCTGTAATCAACCTATGCCATTTTCATGTAGCCAACTTGTACTTATGCCTTTCATGTACCAAAAAAACTAAATACACCAAAAACATTTACCAATACTCTCCTTAATATATCATATCTAATAACATAGATCTCATACCAAAAGTCACAAGAATATCACTCAAACCATGTGCCAACAATGCACATCAATCATGTACATCAACATTATACAAAGACAACCAACAACGTGTACCAATAATGTATCAACAATAAACCAAACTATAACTCAACAAGATGTATCAAGATCACCATGTACTTCAAGTATGTATCTCATCCATGTACCCAATCATATACCTCTACCATATACCAATAACATACACCAATATAACCAATAAGATACCTCTAGCAATGCATGACACTCTCCATAAATTAAATACCACAAATCCTCAGATCAACCATGTGCCACAACGTCACTCCTATACAACCTCTATCTGTACCAATAACTTCAACAACATACCTCAACCAAAATCCATCAAACATGAAATAATACTAAACTTCAATAGATCTGCCTGAGATCAACTCTACAACAAGCCCTAATCTTCCAAGAGGGCATCCAACAAATTTACAAGGAAAACCCTCAACCAAATTCATAGATTCAACACTACACATATGAAAACCATACCTTTTGCTTCTTGCAGCATTCTGCTGTTGCGGTTTTGTTGTCACGATTCTGATACCATGAATTTGTTGCCACAATTTTTCTGCCTCGATTTTTCTACCGCACTTTTTCTGCCGTGATTATTTTGCCGCACTTTTTCTACCCTGATTTTTTTGCTGCACTTTTCTGCCGCGATTTTTCTAATGCACTTTTCCTGCTGTGATTTTTCTGCCGTACTTTTTCTCTATCAATAATACCTTCCCAAATAACCTTTCAAAAAATAGATATTCAATGATATTCAATAGGTTCTAATGGGAGAGTCTTTCTCTCTTATTTATACTCTCCAACTAGATTTCTCTAGAAGTATCAACTTTTGTCCACTAAACCACTTTTTCCACTTAACCACTTTGTCCACTTAGCCACTTTTTCCACTTAACCACTTTTTCCACTTAACTTAACCACTTTCCACAAACAGTAAGTTCTCCACTCCAAGTTGCAACTAACTTTATTATTTAATTAATTTCTTTTGCAACCACTTTGAGTTATCCATAAATAGTAAACTCACCACTTCTTATTGCAACCACTTTATTATTTAAATAATTTCTCTTTACAACCACTTTGACTACTTTCTTATTTAAATAATTTATCTTTACTCACAACTTCTTGTTGCAACTAAATTATCTATAATTAGTCAATTCATAACTTATTTTCCCTTAACTAACTTCTTGTTGTTGCAACCACTTTATTATTTAATTTATTTCTTGGTCAACCACTTTGACTATTCAATCTTCTCATCACAACTACTTTACCATAATTACCAAACTCACAAATTCTTGTTTCAACTAATTTATTTTTAATTATTTTCTTAATGCAACAACTATACCCATGATTAACTCCTAATTACCATGAATTTTACTAGTACACTTCTTCTAGGAGCTTCTAGAATAATTGACTTTTTTGACCATCTAGGGGATTCTAGATAACTCATGAGGGTTCTCCAACTTCATATGACCATAACTCTCTAACCATGAGGAGTTATGAGGAGTTATGTGACGCTCCACATATCATCAGAAATGGCATGAGATATATTATCCATCTAGAATAGTCTTATGTGTAAATTCATTGATCTTCATGTCATTATACCTCAAATATACTTGGGTCCCTTACTAATTCCTTTGTGCTACCATACTTCTCCAAGGTTTGACATCAATCACTAAAGGTTGACATCAATCTAAAATATCACTCTCGAAGGGTTGACATCAATGAAAACCAATACTACAGACCAAATGTCCATCAAACTAAGCCAACTATCTGACAGTTAGAACATGCGAAAGAGGATTGTCCACAATTGTTGGCAATGTGGCAAGCTAGATGTAATCAAAACTAGAACCCAAACATTAAAAATATATCAGTCGAGATACAAGACTAAGGACCTAAAAGAGAAGTCGTTACGTGTGAAGGAACCAAAACAAGGACATATGAAACCAATGAAAGGAAATAGGCTGAACAATGGGTAAAGAAATCAACAGTACCCATGTCGACATTCGACCCACGAGACGAAAAAGAGACATATAAAAGGACAAGGGAGGAACTATTACAAAAAGAGTGGGTAACGCCAACATCTTCTGCACCACATACAGTGGATAGGCCTCCCACTAATGACCAAGACATAACCAAAGGATCATTGGAGAAGGTAAGTACCTTAGGAATTTTTTTGAAGAGTTTCCTAGAGTTGGTCGAGAATGAAAATGCATTGCATACATTATGCTCTATGATCGATCATTGTGCACAAGGAAATGAAATCCTTACTAAAAAGAAAGTATTAAACCAACTATTGTGCAAGAAAATAGATAATGGGGAGTTCAGGTTTGGTGTGCATATTGAAGAATACGACATAGACAATGTGATCTTAGACTTGGAGTCCGATGTGAATGTCTTACCTAAGAATACATGGGAAATGTGGGGAAACCCAAGCTATTTTGGTCACCCATTCAATTGAGATTAGTAAACCAATACAAAATAATACATATTGGTTGATTAATAGGAATACCTGTGAATATAGATGGAGTGCACAGTGTCGCAAATTTTTAAATTATCGAGATTGTGGATGACAAACAACCATATCTAGCATTAATGGGACTAGAATGAGAATTCAATAAACAATCCATTACCAATTTGAAAAAGAGAGAGATGATATTTGAAGTAGGAGAGATGAAAGTTATTGTGCCACTGGATAAAAAAGAATGAAGAAGGTACATAGAACCAACGAAGGGAGATGAAATTGAAAAATTGTACAACATGACTGCAAGGATGGAAGAATATGTTAACTCCACCATAGACGATGCATTGAGTTGGAGAAGCATCAATTCATGTACATCAGACTTAGAAGGAGGTCTAGAAAATTGGCAGCAGAGGATTCATGAAGTCTCAATACGACGATGTGCACGCATGAACAAATCAGTATGTTGGATTTGAATAAAACTATGTGACCCACCTAAGTATGAAGGGTTGATAGATATAATAACATTTGTACAAAAATTTGAGGCACAGGTTCCAGAACAACAAATACTACTAGCACTGGACATTGTATTGAAAGCCACCCTAGCCAAATAATGGGCGACACAAAAAGAAGACTAGCAACAATATAGGATACTAATACAATTGATATTAAATACTCATGTGGAAGACATGATGCAAAAGTATACCGAGGAAGGAAACCCAATAGATCATGTTGTGCAGTGTGAACAATCCTAGAGTTTAGTACCAAGGAAATAATGGACATAGAGATTCATACATACCCTTGACACCATCCCAAAGAACTGGAACCTAGACCTGGAGATGCACAGAGATACAATAGAATGGGATTACATAACTCAAATATTCCAGGTAATATTTACCTTTCAAAATGATTAGACCCTAATAAGTACAACTCTACAGACAATTAAACAAAAAATCTTCACCGAAGAAGAATTGATGGAAGTCATAACATTATGCAACACACACGATGCCTCTATGATGGTTCAAAAGTTATTGGAATGTTACAATGTGACACAGGAGGATCAGGATGATGAAGATCCCCGCAATATCCAAGTACCAAAAACAGAGGGGGAACAAACAATAGAGGGCCGAGAGATGGATTCCACAACCTATGCACAGCCAGTCAAGACATGAAAAAGTAAATATTGGGATAGAGGAAATCCCTAAGTTTGCACAGATAAGATATTACTGGGTTGACGAAACCGTAGAAAAGATAGCATATCTACTACGTGAATACCAAGAACTATTTCCATCTACATTCTCAGAGATGAAAGGGATAGCAAGAGAGATAGGGGAAATGAAAATCCCACTGAAACCAAATGCTAAACCATTGAAACAAAGACCCTACAAACTAAACCCAAGATATAAAGAAAAGTTAAAGGAGGAAATAGACCGCATGCTAAAAGCAGTAGTCATCAAATCAGCTGCAAAATCAGAATGGATAAGTCCCATGGTGGTATAGGACAAGAAAATAGGGGGTATAAGAATCTACGTCGACTTGAGGAAACTGAATGATGCATGCCTAAATGATCCATTCCCAACACCATTTATTGATGAAGTACTTGAAAATGTCGATGGACAAGAATCCTATTCGTTCATAGATCATTTCTCAGGCTACCATCAGATAAGAATTGCATGGGAAGACAGACATAATACTACATTTGTGATAGAATGGGGAAGTTTTCAATACACGGTGATGGCGTTTGGGTTAAAGAACGCACATGCGGTATTTTCAAGAGTATTTGTCGCAGTGTTTAAGGAGTTTATCCATAAGTTTCTCAAAGTATACTTGGATGACTGGACCATATTTATCCTCTTACGGGATCATGTTGAATTGCTAAGATTGATGTTGGATAAGTGTAGACAACATTATATATCTTTAAACCCAAAGAAGTGTATTTTTTTGTCACCATTCAAAATATTATAGGGACACGTGGTATGAAAACAAGGCTTAATAGTTGATCCTGCAAAGATTGTAGTTATCCTGAACTTACATCCACCCACATTAGTAAAATATTTGCCTGCAACATTGGGTCACACAGGGTATTACATGAAATTTATCAAAGGATATGCATAGATTACAACACCAATGGAAAAATTACTGAAAAAAGAAGAGAAGTTCTAGTGGAATGATGGTTTTCAAAAAGGACTAGATACACTAAAAAAAAAGATAGTAATTGCGTCGATATTAATTTTCCTAGACTAGAAAAAGGAATTTCATGTACATGTGTAGGAATAATCAATAACATTAGGTGTGATCTTTTCACACCCAAGTGAGGGAGATATAGATCACCCAATTTATTTTTCAAGTAGGAAACTATCAACAAAGAAAAAATAACTATACCACAATAGAACGTGAGGGATTAGCGATGGTTTATGTGCTCCAGAAGTTGAAACACTACTTACTAGGCTCATACTTTAATATGTACACATACCATTATGTGCTAAGATATATGGTAAAAAAACCAGTGTTGGGAGGAAGGATTTGTAGATGGCTCCTATTGTTCCAAGAATACAACTTTGAAGTAGTAGTAAAACCAAGTAAAATCAATGTAGGACCAGACCACTTAGCACACATACTCTCAAGAGAAGAGGAAAAAAACCTAGATGGCACCTTTCTGGATGCACAATTATTTTCGATTAAGATGGTGGATGATTATTTCACAGAAATTGTACAATTTTTAAGTACAATGATGACCCCCTCAGACATGACATTTGCACAGAAAAAGATGTTGGTAGTAAAGGTTGCAAACTACCAATTAATTGCAGGAAGATTATATAAACTGGGCATATATGGAATATTGTGATGTTGTGTGGTCGAACACGAAAGACCAATTATATTAGCAAAATCACACGACAAGATAGAAGGAGGAAATTATGTAGGTAAATCCATTGCATAGAATATCTTACGCGCGGGAATATGGTGGCCTATACTCCATAAGGACACAAAGGAATACTATCAGACATGTGATGTTTGTCAAAGGGTCAAAAATCCCTCCAGAAGGGATGAGATGCCATTGAATCTACAAGTTACATTACAGGATTTTGATAAGTAGGCCATACACTTCATTGGACCAATCAACCCACCAACAAGAAGATCAGAGGCTAGGTACATCATTACGACCACACAATATCTGACTCGATGGGAAGAAGTCATGGCAACTATGGATTGTAACAAAAAACCTTATTCACATTTTTTGTTCGAGAACATAGTAATTCGGTTTGGATGTCCAAGAAAATTGATGAGTGATAAAGGAACACACTTTGTCAATAAGGCCATAGCATCTTTGATCGAAAAATTTCAAATTCACTATCAAAAGAGTATGTCGTAACACTTGTAAGCCAATGACACAATAGAAGCATTCAAGAAAATCGTAGATAATGTATTGGCACAAATCTGCAACATAGGAAGAGATGATAGAGACTTAAGAGTCCTTGATGCATTGTGGGCATACATGAAAACCAACAAGAAATTGACAAGGAAAACACCTTTCAGATTGGTATATGGGTAGGAGGTAGTAATGCCAATGGAGTTTATTGTACCGATCCTGTGTGTCGTAGTTATCAAAAATATTTCAGATTGAGGTGCAATACATGAACGACTATAACAATGGGTACAACTTTAGGAGGATAGATTGATCACCAGGTTTTACCAGTAGGTTCAAAAGGAAAGGGAAAAATCATGTCACAACAAACAATTTAAGTTGAAAAAATTCCAAGTAGGCGACTTGGTACTACTATATGATAGAAAATTCATGCAACACCCAGGGAAGTTACTTATGCACTGGTTAGGACCATATTTGATCAAGGAGGTGACAGAGGCAGGTGCTACGCAGTTGGAAACACTTAACAGAGAAGCATTGAAAGGAAGGGTGAACGATAGTCAGCTAAAACTCTATCAAGAGGGATGACAATCTGTGTAATATGAGGAATCGTGCAAATGAAAAAAGAAAAAGAATGCACGATTAAAGAATGAAAATGGGAACCACATAGAGTGGTGCAATTACACCAACCAAGGAGAACCGATGAAAAAGCGATAAACTATGCAGTAGTAATTTCACTATCCTACACAAAAAGACCGTTGAAAATACGAAAAGGGAGGAAACAACAGTTATGGGCAGATAAGGACAAGTGATAAAATGAACTTCACAACACGACACAAAACCACCATAAGGCCAATTCATAAATCCATCATAATGACATAGAGTAAAATAAAAACTATGTTGATATGCATGATAAAGTGGCAGTATACGACGAAAATCCAATAACGGATTTGGCAATAAAACACCATTAATGCAAACACCTGCCATGCTATGAGAAGATGATATAGGAGCGAAGGCGCGAAGACTAGTGCACAACTAGAAAAAGGTATAAAAGAATCCAGGGCTGCCAAAAGCGGGCTATTGTTACTTAACATTATAGGAAAAATAGAAAGCACAGAGCTAGAACGAGATATAGAGCTCCAACACATGTCAAATCCTTTTTAACTTTAGAAATGGTACCACCTATTATCACATGAAGTTGTCATTGGTCTTTTGTCCCTTAGGTTTTAATTTTTATCTTTTAGTCTTTAGTTTTTCTTGTTTTTTCTCTTTGTGATTTTCTTAAGTTAGTCTAAGCAAATAAAGACTTGGGTTTTGCTCACCTTTTTAACCCACACATATGATTTTAGACTAGGTTCATTTTTTATGGTTTATGACTTTGACTCATCTTTTGAATTGACACCAAGCATTATCAATCCCATGATCCTAACGAATTGACAAGTCACTCCATCCACTCATTCTCTTTATCCTTTCCATGTTGTTCCTATGTCCATTAAGGGGGTCAAATCAACTTTGAAAAAAGGGCGCTGCCAACTCACTAGGCATTTACGTAGCATACCCTTGTCCTATGCTCCTTTACCATAATTCGCCATAATCATTTGATGGCATATATTCCATTGTTTTCAGAGCCCTTGTATTTAGAAAAGAATATTGATATTTGGTCATTTATGAGCTTGCTAATTGTTTATCAATTTGAAATTTTTATCCTAAGATCGGCGCTGCTGAAATCACTAGTTCAGACAAAGATGCATATTGTGCTACGGGATCGACTATTAGAGTTTCATTGGATGATGAGGTAAATGTAGCATTTCCATATCTCTCTGCATATCTTCCATCATCAGCCACAACCTCTAGGTATTTTGTGAGTCTTTTCATTTTCATGGGAAAGTGTTAAGATACACCTTCCTCATATTTTGGTAGTGCCTGGCACTGCAGACTACATCCTCTCTCATCCATTTTCATCTATAGCTCTTCTTCCACAAAATCCATAGCCATTTTCCAACTGAATTTCACCTATACTAAGGTCAAGCCATTTTTCTTCAGAATATTGAATGCCCATTCATTCACTTGGCTCTTGTGTCCACACTGCGCTACAAAAAGTCTCTTAAAAAACTACATTACAGATCTCCTGTCTCAGTGATGCATTTTCCATGGATTTTTCAGTTCCATCTTCTGTATTCACAAAATCCATGCATTAGCCTCCTTTATTCACCATGTCATCCTTCGTTTTATCTCAAAATGTATTGGCAGTGAGGAGAATAGTAGTCCCTAGCTTTAAAATCTTTGATGACCATTGTATGGTGGCATAAAACTGAGTAGTGCATCCCAACATACCTTTCCTCGGAGTTTCTTTCTCTCATTTTTTAAAAGAAAAACCATTAGACTAGTCTATTGATAATTCAAAAGTGAGTTGGAGGAAAATTGTTGAAAGAGTAACCATTAGTCACTGTCAAATCTCATAGATCTTTGCCTTTGTTTGGTTCCTTTACCCCTCATTGCTTTACATACTTTGATCCCTTATTTATATCCATGGATACACCTCAAAGGAAGAAGTCTCACAAGGGAGGGAGTGTGGTCAGTACTGAACCTTATGACATGTACCTGTTTGATGTTGAGCCTATGGTCAGGGAGGTTTTCCAAAGGGTTGGCTACCTCTCTTTTTGTCAAAACATGCAAAGGTGACACCCTGAAGTAGCAAGGCAGTTTGTATTACACTTTGATGGCATTAAGACCAAGGTGGGAAACCTTGATTTTGAGGTATCTAAGGCCTCTATTGCAGCAACCACTGAGAAAACTAACACTCTTGAGAGGTGGTTCAAATCCAAGATCCTAAATGCTGCCTTTTCTAAGGACTTCCTCAACTCAGACTATCATAAATACAATATGTCTAAGGGAGTGCCTAGGAGCCACCTAGTTGAATGCTTAGATAAAATTTTGAAGATCATCCAAAGATATTTTACATGTGAGAGAATATTTAACATGATATACCAATATCATATAAGAATCTTACTACATTTCATTGGTAAGGATTCAATGAATATCCCTTTTTATCTTTTGAGGAGTATGGGAAAGATGTCTGATAGAGTCCAAGCCAAGTCCAAGGCTGTGGACACTAGTGTCTTCCAATCTAGGTTGATCAAGATATTGGTGATGGAAGATTTGAAGAAAAGGAAAATTCCTTGGGAACATTTTATTGTCTATGCCCAGATGCAGCTAGATATAGCCTCTACCCCTCAATATAGTATGTAGATCCCTTTTCCATCTAGTAGTGTTTCCCCAGGAAGAACAAGTAGGAAGAGAAAAATCAAACCCACTACTCAAGACAAAGAAATCCCTAAGGAAGTTGAAGAAGAAGAGAAGGAGGCTCATCACTCCCCACAGAGAGATTTTTCACCTCCTCCTTCACCTTAATTGGAAGAATTCCCTTCACCTGCCAAAACCACAGCCAAGAGGGGAAAGAAGTTTCATTTCCCTTCACCTGCTCCAGCAACTAAGATCAGGATCAATAAGCCTTTTACTATATCATCATCCCACAAGGAAGTTGTTGAAGAAGAAGTCTTACCCAATCTTTTAGTTCCAAGGAAAGAGAAAGATAAAGGTAAAGACATTAAGAAGCCTATTGAGGTGATAGACAGAGCCCATGTTCAGCAGAAAGATAAAGTTAAATCCACTGAGAAAACTATGGAGGTTATCAACATCAACACTCCACCTAGTAATCCCACTTTCAAAAGATTGATCAAACAACTCAGGGAGGCTAGGAAATAAGTTGTTCATTTGAAGGAAGAAATTTTGATTGAGAGAAGAAAGATGAAGGAGCTCATGGACATGTACAGTGAAACCCTTGATCTAGAAATGTTTTCAGCAAGAAGAGTTATGCCTCTCCATAGGGAACTTAAGACCCTCTACAGGCAAAACAAAAGATTTTAGTCCCAAAACAGAAAGCTCAAAGAGGAATTGCAACATTTCAAGGATGAACTAGCCCAGAGGAACTTAAATATTTTGGTACAAGCTGCAATAGAAAGGGATGAACCATCAGTTAAGAGGAGTACCCTGCAAAAGAAAAAGATGTTGCTATGACAGAGGGAAGTTCTCCTCCAACAAGGAGGAGTGCTAGATTGATGAAGTAGTTGGGGGATGACAAATCCATTTTTTTGGATGATATCTTTTTGCAAATTTTGAAATGATCAATGAAGTATGATTTTTTCTACCTATACAAGCATATACATGCTTCTAGTCCATCAGCTATTTTTTTTGTGTTTTTGAAGGATTGATTTCATCACATAGAAAAAACATAGAGATTCTGTAGCGACATGGCACTATGAAATCATTTATACAGGATGTTATGCAATTGCACTGTCAATGGCACTACAAAATCGGTAGAACTATTTTATGGTGTGGCACTATGGAAATTGCACAGTCATTACATAGGAGTGGCGCTACAGAAACTGTAAATCTATTTCAGCAGTGGCGCTACGAAATCTGCAGAGCTATTTCAGGAGAAGCGCGACATAATCTACAGAGATGTCACATAGGAAGCGCTACAGAATCTGTAGAGTTGTTTTGCAACATGCGCTACATAATTGGCTACCAAATGTGCTACATAATGGTGCTATGAACTCGCCCTTGTAGTCAAATGTTCGAATTCATGACTCCTTCTTGATTTTTGGTGATCTGGAGAGAAGAAAGGGTCATAGGTGGCAGCATGGAAGAAACATATGATGATTAGAGTGTTGGCATGTTTTACAAGACGAGTGTGTTTTTCATTGATGGCAAGAATAGAAACGACAATGGAAAACATGAAAAGCATAAGCTCAGGAGGACAAGCCAATAATATGTAGAGATCAAAGCTCGAAAGGAGAAGCATAAGCTCAAGGTGAGAAGCCTCAGCAACCGTTCGATCAAGAAATTGATTGTGTTGATCATCTAATATTACGGATGTCGGTCATATGGGTGACCGTGGGCTTGAGGACCATTGGAGGATTGTGACCCTTGGATCTTCAAGCCAGATCAATCACAGGGATGAATTGCGGAGAGCGAAAGAAGAATTAAACAACTCGCTAGTTCTAATCCCGCAATTGGTCTAGATCGTCATATCTCATAAACCCAAATATTGACAATTGTGGTTGATTTAACAAACAATTATATTAAGTCGTGACTGTCAGATGCACAATCGCCAGATCAACGACATCGATAGATTGTGGATATCGAAAGGAGAATTAAATATCGTGTTATTTCCAATCCTGCAATCATTCAGGATCGTCAGATCTTATAGCCTCGAAGATCGACAATTGTGGTTGACTCACCAACAATGCACAACTTCAAATTGCAGATTTTTGGTGATGAGTTAAATCACTCGCAAGTTGTGGTTTTGCAACCTTCCTTGATCGTTGATCTGCTTCGAGTATCTTCATGACTGTTAGATCACTTTTAAGTGGAAGGACAAGATAATCTAGAAGAGTAGCACCGAAGATATATTGAGTCTTCGATCTAAGAACATGATCGACAAATAACATTTGGTTCACGTAAAAAATTGTGAGGAGGTTACTGTTCGGGGAATCTCACTTAGGAAGAATTAGCAACTTGAAAGTCGAATTACCCGAAGCCCGAAAATACGAAATGAATAAGGACCATCGGATCTAGAGAAAATGTGATGACTATTGGATCATCATAAGTGGAAGGATAGGATAAACAAGGGATGAGATCTGAGATCTTGATCACCCAAATTTTCGTCATCCATCAGATCGAATTAAATGGAAGGATAGGATAAGAAAAGATGGAGAGTCGTTGGATTTAATCCAAAGAAAAGTTTCATCATAGAAAGATCGAGTTGTTGATCTAAAATCTTGATCCAACAAACTTCATTCATTTCGGGTCTAAAGATGTGAGGAGGTTACACTCCGAAAAAATCTCATTTCAAGAATTTAGTTTGAGATTTTAAATCCCCAAAGCCCTGAGATATAGAGAGAAGAAATACATTCTCGACCGTCGAATCACTCGATGTAAATCTTGGACGTCATATCATCTAAAGAATATCTCAAGTGTCAGATCGTCCGAAGTGAATCTAGGTCGTCTAATCCAGAGCATCGGTTTGAGATTTGAAATCCCCAAAGTTTCGAGAGCCGGAGAGACTAAATAAATTCTCAACCGCTGGATCATCCGAAGTAGATCTTAGTCATTAGATCATCAGAAGAATATATCAATATTTGGATCATCTAAAGTGAATCTAGACCATTTGATCCAGAGCATAAGTTTGAGATTTCAAATTTTAGAACTCTGGAGACCCGAAGGAGATCTCGACTGTTGATCGAGAAAGGGGATGCATAACCGTTGATCTAGTTGAAAGGTCAAATTATTGAAGTGGAGGTAGAGTCTTCGATTGATAAGGACAGGTGTCCGTGGATCATCGACTCCGGAAGATTAGCATACAGAAGAAAGCAGGGTTTGAGATTTGAAACTCCTAAAGCCCAGATCACAAAATAAATCACAGTCGTTGATTTAGGGAGGTTGTATTTGAACCGCAAATCGTGAAAGAACAAATATGAAACATCCGTTCAGGATCACCGTCAATATTATGAGATCCATGGTCCAGTCACATTGTGGGGTCAGAACATGCTTGGGTCTTAATGTTTCGTGAGCAGGTCGCAATCAAAACCACGGTATCACCAAAGGCATACGTGGAGCTCTGTAGTGAATTGCGGGGATAAAAGAGGATTTCCCCCAAACCACCTTTGGCCACGCCCGTAATCACGAGGTCACATGAGAGAATCACCCAAGGTCACATCAACAGAATATAGGGGAAGGATATAGCACTACTAGGCTCCACATCGGAGGTTACGCATTGAAAAGTCAAAAATCTCTGCGTGTATAATCCAACGACATTGATCAAACTGAATCTGATCGAACGGTTGATGTTTTACTTCATGGTTTCTTGATCAGTTATGATTCAATTACACTAAATGAATCATTGTTCTGGGGTGCTATAATCATGGCTCTTGAGCATTCTGAGATTCTCGACATGGGCATTAGAGATTCAGAGAGTAACGGATGATGAGGGCATGAATAAAAGAAATATTCCATGATAGACGAAGGTTTTTGTTTCTCGGTAAAACAAGTTGAACTGTATGTGATCAAGAACATAGCAGGAAAAAAACATAAAAGATGAAGAGATGAAGAACATAAGCTGGACAGAGAAGAAATGGTGAAAACAACAGACTGTATGAGAACTTAAGCATAAGAAGATGTGAGCAGGAGCACGTAGATGCAGGCGGAACAGAGTAGCGTAGCCGAATAGTGATGAGACTGGTAAGCCATTGATAAATACTGTATCACTGTAATAAATTTTAGAAAGAAAATATTTATATCTCGGGGTGGTAGGGTGGTGCTAGGGAGGACTGTTGTCCTCATAATTTCAAGTGGATACTTGAACACAGGAAGTTGTAGCTTCCATCTGGTTGCAGCCAGAGAAACCAAGGTGGTAGGGTGGTGCAAGGGAGAACTATTGTTGTTTGTTGTACATGTTGGTACCTGTGTGACTGGAAGTTGGTGCTTCCATCCAGTTGAAGCAATACACACAATAGTCCATATTCTTAATAAATCCAACCTCAGACCACACAGTGACAAGACACCTTATGAACTGTGGTATGGAATACCTGCCTCAATCAAACACTTCAAAGTTTTTGGGAGTAAGTGCTACATAAAGAATAATAATGAAACCCTTGGAAAGTATGATGACAAGGCTGATGAAGGCATATTCTTAGGATATGATACCAATAGTAAAGGATATAGATTCTTTAATAAAATATTGTCTAAATTAGTTGATTGCATTGACTTAAAGGTTGATGAAGGAGTCGTAGTAAGAGAGGTGAGAAATATTGAGTCTTCTATAGAGGACACAGATGAAGTTGAATATGAACAAGTCCAAGAATCAGAAAAAGAAGACTTTGAGTCAGATGAAGATACAAATACTCAAGCAGACTCAAATCAACAGACAACATCAAATACTTCCTCCATAATTAATCAAAAGAATCATCCTACAAGTCAGATAATTGGTGAGAAAGACAAAGGTGTACAAACTAGGGGAAGGATAATCAAAGACACCGAGCAATCACATATAGCCTTCATATCCATGGTGTAACCCAATAACTTTAATGAATCCAATGAACATGACCATTGGGTTAAATCCATGAGTGATGAACTTGACCAAATTGAGAAAAACAATACTTGGGAGATGGTTCCTAGACCTGAAGGTAAAAATGTCATAGGTTCCAAATGGGTCTTTAAGAATAAATTGAATGAGCAGGGACAAATTGTCAGGAACAAAGTTCCAGACAATAAATTGAATGAGTAGACAAATTGTCGAACAAAGAAAGAATGGGTCTTTAAGGATATGCACAAGTTGAAGGACAAGATTTTGATGAAACCTTCCACTGGAAAGATTGGAATCCATCAGAATGTTTCTTGCCCATGCATGTCATAAGAACTTTAAAGTATTTCAAATGGACAGATGTTAATAACATTTATTAATGGAGATCTAGAAGATGTATATGTGGAGAAACTCGGTTGATTTTAACTAACATATAATCTCCGATATGTCCTATAAGGAAAAAGGAATTATATGGACTAAAGAAAATTAAAATAGGCACCAAGAGCCTGGTATTATAGACTGGAAAAATTTCTACAGGACAAAGGGTTCAAGAAAGGTACTGTTGACAGTAATCTATACATTAAGTCTGAAGGTGATGATTTATTAGTTGTTTTGGTTTATGTAGATGACATTATTTTTGGATGCACTAATGACCCTTCAGTTGAGTGGTTTTCTAATTCAATGCAGACTGAGTTTGAGATGTCCATGTTAGGAGAACTGTCATATTTTCTTTGTTTACGAATCAATCAGAGTTCTGCAGGGATATATATCTCTCAAGAAAAGAATTTGAAATAGATGTTAAAGAGGTTTCAGATGGAATATTATACAACTGTGAGAAGACTTATGGTGGTTGGTTGCAAGATCAGTAAAGATGATATTTCACCTAATATTGATCAAAGAACATATCGATCAATGATAGGCAGTCTTCTATACATCACAACATCCCATCTTGATATAATGCAAGTTGTTGGAATGGTAGGTCGTTTTTAGTCTGCTCCTAAACAAAGTCATTTAGCAACTGTCAAAAGGATATTCAAATATTTGAAGGGTACAATGACTTATGGTCTTTGGTATCCTAAAAATCAGAATTTCAATTAACTGCATATTCAGATGTTGTTTGGGTAAACTATTTGGATGAGAGAAAGAGAACCAGTGGATGTGCATTCTTCTTAGGTGATTCGTTAGTAGCATGGCTTAGTAAGAAGCATGGATCTATTTCATTATCAACTACAAAGGCATAGTACATTGTTGTTGCTACTTGTTGCACTCAGATCTTATGGATGATACAAACTCTTGCAGATTTGAAGGTAACTTATACTGATCCCATTCCACTTCACTATGATAACACCAGTGCCATTAATGTCTCAAAGAATCATGTTCTTCATTCAAATATGAAGCATATACCAATAAAGTATCATTTTCTCAAAGAGCAGGTTACAAACAGAGTTGCTCAGCTAAACTATATTCCTTCCACATAACAAATTGTAGACATCTTTACTAAACCTCTAGCCAAGACACCATTTGAATATTTCTGTCAGAAGTTGGGTGTCATCCCTTATCTCACCTCAGAGAGTCCATCCTGTTAGGGGGAGTATGTGTTGGTCGAATATCTGATACCTCCAAAAAGTATTGCAACAGCTTAGGGGGAGCATGTTTTCTTTGAAATTGATGTCAAAGGAAGAGAAAAGGTGTGGTCTGGATGCTACAGTTGGATCTCTAAGCAGAATAGTGCATCCTTTCAAGGTTTCCATCAATGCCAAAGGGGGATATTTTTGGTATGTTTTACAGGAAGAGTGTGCTTTTCATTTATGGAAATAACAACAACAATGATGGTGAACAGGAAAAGCATAAGCTGAGGAGGAGAAGCGAGCAATATGCAGAGATCAAAGTTTGGAAGGAAAAGCGTAAGCTCAGGGTGAGAATCCTCAACAACCGTTTGATCAAGAAATTGACCGTGTTGATCATCTAATATTATAGACATTAGTCATATGAGTGATTGTGGGCTTGAGGATCGTTAGAGGATCGTGACCGTCGGATCTGCAAGCCATATCAATGATAGGGAAGAATTGCAAAGAGTGAAAGAAGAATTAAACAACTCGCTATTTCTAATCCCATAATTGGTCTAGATCGTCAAATCTCATAAACCTAAATATCAACGACTGTGGTTGATCTAACAAATGATCAGATTAAGTCGGATTAATTCATGACCGCCGGATACGCAATCACCAGATCAACGACATGGATAGATTGTGAAGTTCGAAAGGAGAATTAAATATCGTGTTATTTCCAATCCCGCAATTAGTCAGGATCGTCAGATATTATAGCCTCAAATATCGACGATTCTGGTTGACTCACCAACAACGCAAAACTTCAAATTGCGGAGTTTTGGTGACGAGTTAAATCACTCACAAGTTGTGGTTCCGCAACCTTCCTTGATCGTTGATCTGCTTCGAGTATCTTCATGGCCGTTGGATCACTTTTAAGTGGAAGGACATGATAAGCTAGAAGAGAAGCATTGAAGATATATCGATCCATTGATCTAAGAACATGATCGACGTACAACATTTGGTTCACATCAAAAATTGTGAGGAGGTTATTGTTCAGGGAATCTCACTTCAGAAGAATTGGCAACTTGAAAGTCGAATTACCCGAAGCCCGAAAATACGAAATGAATAAGGACCATCGGATCTGGAGAAAATGTGATGACCGTTGGATCACATTAAGTGGAAGGACAAAATAAGCAAGGGCTGAGATCTGAGATCTCGATCACCTGAATTTACGTCAGTGATCGGAACGAATTAAATGGAAGGATAGGATAAGAAAAGATGGAGATCCGTTAGATTTAATCCAAAGAAAAGCTACATCACAGACAGATTGAGACATTGATATAAGATCTTGATCCAACGAACATCATTCGTTTTGGGTCTAAATATGTGAGGCGGTTATGCTCCAGAAAAATATCATTT
Source organism: Picea sitchensis (assembly GCA_010110895.2). Lineage (NCBI taxonomy): Eukaryota > Viridiplantae > Streptophyta > Pinopsida > Pinales > Pinaceae > Picea > Picea sitchensis. The sequence goes on along the minus strand of SNQJ01S0117008.1, from coordinate 5,880 downwards.
CAAGAATTCAGTTTGAGATTTCAAGTCCCCGAAGCCCGGAGAGTCGGAGAGTCGAAATACATTCTCGACCGTCGGATCATCCGAAGTAAATCTTAGTCGTTATATCATCTGAAGAATATCTCAAGCGTCAGATCGTCCAAAGTGAATATAGGCCGTCTAATATAGAGCATCAGTTTGAGATTTGAAATCCCCGAAGTCTGGAGAGACGGAGAGCCGAAATAAATTCTTGACCGTTGGATCATCCGAAGTAGATCTTAGTTGTCAGATCGTCTGAAGAATATCTCAAGTGTTGGTTTGTCCGAAGTGAATCTGGGTCATCTGATCCAGAGAAAAAGTTTGAGATTTGAGATTTCAGAAGTCCAAAGACCCAAAGGAGATCTAGATCGTTAATCGAGAAATGGGACGCAAAACTATTGATATGGTTGAAAGGTTAAATTCCTAAAGTGGAGGCAGAGTCGTCGATTGAGAAGGACAGGTGTCTATGGATCATCAAATCTGGAATATTGGCGTATGTAAGAAAGCAGGGTTTGATATTTGAAACTCCCAAAGCTCAGATCACGAAATAAATCACAACCATTGATATAGGGAGGTTGGATCTGATCCACAAATCGTGAAAGAACAAATGTGAACCGTCCATTCAGGTGCACCGTTAAGATCATGATATCGATGGTCCCGTCGCATTGCGGGGTTAGAACATGCTCGGGTCTTAATTTTTTGTGAGTGGGCCGTAGTCAAAACCATGGTATCGCTAAAGGCATACATGGATCTCTATAGAGAATTGCGGGGTGAAAAGTAGATTTCCCCCAAACCACCTTTGGTCGGGCCCAAAATCACAAGGTCACATGAGAGCATCACCCAAGGTCACATCAACGGAATATAGGGGAAGGAGATAGCACTTCTAGGCTCCACATCAGAGGGTACGCATTGAAAAGTCAAAAAGCCTATGTGTGTATAATCCAATGACGTTGATCAAACTGAATCTGATTGAAGGGTTGTTGTTTCACTTCATGGTTTCTTGATCAGTTAGGATTCAGTTACACTAATTGAATCATTGTTCTAGGGTGCTGGAATCATGGCTCTTAAGTGCTCTGAGATTCCCGACATGGCACTGGAGATTCAGAGAGTAACGGATTATTAGAGCATGAATAAAATAAAGATGCCATGACAGAGGAAGGTTGTTGTTTCTCGATAAAACAAGTTGAACTATATGTGATCAAGTACATAGTAGGAACAGAGTGTAAAATATGCAGAGATGAAGAACATAAGCTGGATAGAGCAGAAATGGTGAAAACAACAGACTGTACGAGAACTTAAGTGCAAGAAGATGCGAGAAGGAACATAGTGATGCAGGCAGAGCAGAGTAGCGTAGCTGAACAGTGATGAGACTGGTAAGCCATTGATAAATACTGTATCACTGTAATAAATTTCAGAAAGAAAATATTTATATCTCAGGGTGGTAGGGTGGTGCTAGGGAGAATTGTTGTCCTCATAATTTCAAGTGGATGCTTGAACACAAGGAGTTGTAGCTTCCATCTGATTGCAGCCAGAAAACTAGGGTGGTAGGGTGGTGCAAGGGAGAAATATTGTTCTCTTTTGTATAGGTTGGTAGCTTCTTGGCAGGCGTATGTGATACACCATCAACTGGAAGGTCAAATCGAGACCGGGGTTGTCTAAATAACCCAAGCCATTTGGAATAAAATGACCTGATGGGTTTAATGGCTCTGTTAGCCAACTAAAGTCCTAGAAATGAAAGAAATAAAACTAACCTATATAACTATGATACTAATAATGTAAGTTCAATTATTTACAAACATGAAAACATAGAAGTATGGATATGTGCATATGGTTTTGAACAATGTCTATACAATTTGCAAGTTTTGCTGGAAATCTTGTGAAATCGATGTAATTGAAAGTGTTTATGAAGTAGATAAAGAAAGAACATACATTTTATATTTTCTATTTAATATTTAAAATATAAAGAACTAAAGAATACCAATTAAAACAAAATTTGAAATAAGAATAGAATAACAGTCAAAGCCAATTTAAATTATTTTTATTTCATTGATAAAAAAAACTAATAAAAGAAACAAATTCAAAGGTGTTTTCAGAGCAGGAATATGATAGTAAACAAATAAAAAAAATATAGACCTAGTGATCTTATAATGATGAACACTTTTTAATAAAGGAAACTTAATATAAAGCATTCATGTTATACGTCATCCAATATCCAACATAACTTCACGATATTTAAATGAAATATTGATCACAGATCTAACATAGGACTGTAAATTATGGACAGAATTTAAGTGTTGAACAAAAATATGAAATATCGTATGATGATAAGACTAAAGTTGTATAAACGCATTAACCTTTCATAAAGGAAAAACAAAATGGATAAGAGCCATGTTGTTTTAAATCCAAGGAGTGAATGGATTGTCCATTTCAGTATTGAAAGTTAGATGTCCATAATGTATCGAAATCAAAAGATGCTCTCACTACCAAGAGTGAATAGTATTTAAACTAGTTCAAGATTCAAATTCTCACATCATACAAGATAGAGTTGAATCCCCCAAAATCAAATAATATTACAAATATAGTGAGAATAGTAACCACTCATGCATGAGTTGGTTTGTCCAAAAAAAAACAAAGTTTTATAAAACATAAAAAGGCATAAACTACTGAACATTTGAGCGTATGATTCAAAGTATTTTCTCCACGCAATCAACAACATAATATTCCATTTCCTGTAAATAGCAAAACCGATTTGATGTTAGAAAAATAATTACTAATTATTATTCAAAAGAGACTAGCTACAAAATCATAGATTCTATAGCTAGTCTTATTTTCAGCAAATGAAATCAAAAATTAAATCTACCTATTTCGATTTTCCATAACAGAATTGAATCCAGTAAAAAAAAATCATTTTACCATTAGAAATTAGCCAAAGAGGGTTCTGACAGTTCAAAATTTATAAGTTCTTTGAAACTGGTTGTGCTCTTAATGATTATATTCCCGGCGCTCTTGAATCGATTATTCTCCCCCTCTGTGTGTGCCTTCAAGTCAAGGTTCTCTCATTTCAATAGAAAATTCTGAGCATTCAAGCGTTTAACTTGGGCCTATAAGAGTGGAATATCTGTATAATAACACTATATCCAGTCAAGGAAGTTGTCGCAGTGCAAACAGGCAATGGTAGATCGACGTGGAACACGGTCGACAATGAGTGCTTCATTTCTACCTGTGGTTTGTTCCAAGTCATGACCGATACCTAAAAAACCTTCTTTGCCTTTGAGACAAGGGGATAAATTAGACACGAAGTCATACTGTTCGACATGGGTAACAACCTCTTTCCTAGAACACTGATTTTTTGGGTCTTCACGAGCCATGAAATCATCTATCTCCCGATATGAACACCAATCATTGATCTCGATCAGATCAATTGAGCTCAGATGATTACTCTTTCAATTTATTATTTTTCTAGAAATCAAATTACCATCATTCTTATTCCTAAAATTTAAATCAGTGCTCTGTGGTTTCTTTCCCTTACATAAATTAGTCACAACAGATGTATCATTATCGTTTAAATTAGATTCATTCATAGGCATATGATGATCCTTTTCTTTTAATTCAGTAATTACCTGTTCCAAATATCTTCTAGGTGAAAACCTACATGGTAATTCTTATCCACAAGGGTTTCATCAACAATAGAAACCGGTTCAATAAATTCCGAGCCATCAATTGAATTAACGACCTGGCTTTCAATCACTATTCTATCCAAATTAGGGTTTACAATTAAATGGGGGCTAGCTGTATCGTCGAACTAGGTGAAGCCATTGCTTCTCAGAAAGGTCTCCCAATTGTCACCTATTTTCAACAGGTGATAAACCAACAAGATTTTAATGAGTTTGTGGTGAAATGGACTCAAATTGATACCCTGTCTCTTAAAGCACTTAGACATATTGTAAAGACTCATCAACAAGTAAAAAGGCATATCCAAATCAAACCCTATGAAATTCATAAGCAAACGGATGTGGTACAGAAAAACCAGCCCATATCGGCCTTCAAAAGTGACAAACTGTTTCAAAATTAAAAGGAGACTATGCCATCTAGGTTTTAACAAAGCAATGGGAATACCTTTTGTACAAAAAGTGGATTTGTGGGAAACCATGAATAAACTCCATGGGACGTCATCCATGTTTTCATTCTTAAACCATTTTTCACCTTTCGATGGAAGTCCTGTCGCCTTGCTTATGAAATCCTCTGTGATTTCCAACTGAATATCCCCAACCTTGGCCCTGAAACCATCAAAAGTTTGTGCAAAGGATTTAGCAACCGAGAGGTTGTAGCCTTCGAAATTCTTGAGAAACACATCCCACCCATGAGCCTTAAGTTCATTAATAGTGTCATCATGGTATATCAAATCTTGACATCTGTTGAGACCTAAAATTGACATCCCCATTACCCTATTATACTCCCTATCCATACCTTTTTTCCCTACCTAATCTTGGGTGAATGACAAGAACGCTACCATTAGCCAGTAATATATGAATTCATGCATTTTGTGGTTTGTTGAGCTAGGGAATTAATATTTCATGTACTAATGCTTTAATTTGTCATATATAAATCTTTGACCTCTAGATATCCAGCGTTCCTATACCAGCTCATCTATTTGGTACCTACGCACCAAGACTGTCACTGTCTGAATCCGGTACCAAACACATCCAATACTAAAATCTTACCTGTTGCGATCTGGTACCACCTTTTGCGCACTGTCATGATCCCGTACCACCTTTTGCACACTGTCATGATCTAGTACCATCTACCTGTTACGATCCGGTACTAATATGGAAGAGCCTAATGCACTAAGTTAAGTTCCAGATCTTGCCTAAGCCAATTGGTGGATGTCTATTTGCTTTAGCAAAGTTATGATAAGAATAGTTTGTTGATTGCCTCATCCTCATGCACTTCATTTCATGAGGATGAAGCTAAAGATGTAATCGAATGATTGAACTTAACAACTGATTGATTTTCAAATCACTTCACCTCCTTGTGTTTCACGATTAAGAATATTAAATAGTCATGGCAAGTATGGTGGAAGTGTAGGAGAGTTAGCATATTACCAATATGTGAAGCAGCCTGTGATAGTACAAAACATATTTTGAGTGAAGATTAATGGAATGTCATTTATCTCCATATTCTGATTATCTATGATTAAGTATGAGTTGAGTTGTTAACGAGAGTTTTGATTTTATGTTTTGAAATGTGAGTGAGAGTAATGCGTGTGTTGAAGACAAGACTCCCGTAGACTTCAGTAGATGATCTGTTGAAGCAACAAGGGCCCACCGCCCAAGAAATTTTAGCCTCTTCGTAGATTAGCATTAGCATTTTTTTTCAGTAGTGTAAACATTAAATTAGCTAAAGCTTTAACTCTGTTAGATGATAGCAGTACAGCTTAGAATAGGATTTCCATTATATAATTGCTTAGAGATCTTTACTTGCTCTATTTTTTCATATCCCCTATTTCTGTTCTCATGAATTTGATTTCCTTGAGTGATCATAGATGTTGGCAGAAATAGTCAAAACTATTTGGATAAGAACTAGTGAAGTTCATTGTGAACCACAATAGAACCAACATATTGACTATTGAACTACCCATGCTATGCTTTGATGATTGATGTGTGATTTCCTTTCAGAAGTGTGGATTGCATAGTTAGTTTTCTAGTTCAGATAGCAGAGTTGATATGTCAAACCAACTCCATCTCATACTTGCATGTGCCATAATGGAGTGGATAGCCTCTCTGTGAAAGACAACCAAAGTGCATTGTAGTTTGCTATTTTGATTTGTTTCCAGCATGCATAATCTAGTTTAATTCTATACACGTG
>SNQJ01S0117006.1:0-27772 GCA_010110895.2 Picea sitchensis | reverse complement strand
AAAAGGAGGGGTAGGGGTACTATTCAAAGGAGGAAAAATCATAGCAAAGAAACTCTGCCAAAATTGCCTAGTCCATTATTGTCCCCAACCCTTTAGCCTTTCCTCAAGATTTAGGAGAAGTTCAAGCACAGCAGTTGGAGGACAGAGAAGAGGAAGATCCCAGGATCAGGATCGTGGAACGGTGACCGGCCTCAAAAATCATTGTAAGTTGGTTCATATTGAGGTTAATGAAAAATATGCTTTTCCCGTCCCGAATACATGAGTCTTATCTATGTTATTTGATTCGTGTTTTATCTCTAACCCTATAATAGATCAGTAGCATGCATGCATAGTCTTGTCTTGATTGCAGGGAAGCTTTTGGAAGGAGAAGCAGCAGCAAGGGGATAAGAAGCTCAACGGAGGATCTACTTCAACCGTCGGAAAAAGGTTGGTTTATTCTTCTCTTATGTGCATGTGAAAAAAGGGGTTTCAGATTCGGGTAGAAGGTTAAAAGTAGCTTAGGAAGGGTCATGATCTGCATGCAAGTTTAGAGCCCTAGCTTGCTAGTCCGTAGGGTAGAATACCCCACAACAGAATTGGCGACTCCACTGGGGAGATTTTACTCTTAGGGTTTCCGGATTTGGTTAAATATTTTTTGGGTAGTTCAAAGAATTAAGTTTCTGTTTCTTTGTTGTTTTTGTTTTCTGTTAAGTCGAAAGCTAGCAGGGAACCTGGTTATCAATACCATTTTTCCTTGACTGACGCTCGACATTTCTTTTCGGGACACACAGAGGTACCCACGGCCTGCAGAAGCCCTGCCCGTGGGTGATCCGCGCCCTAGCCTTTTACAGCGCGTGTGTGAACGCGTGCTGTAGTAGCTTCAGTAGCGTGTAGAGTCCAGGAAGTTTAAGAGGCAGTCCCCTCTTCCCCTGTCAGAAGTTTATCTTCTCAGGGGGATTTATGGATCCTGTCTGGGTTTGAATTGGTTTATTGTCTTGTGTTTCAGTCTGTCTTGTTGTGTGTTTCTTCACATTGGCTTTNAGGTTGGTTTATTCTTCTCTTATGTGCATGTGAAGAAAGGGGTTTCAGATTCGGGTAGAAGGTCAAAAGTTAAGTCTGGAGGGTCATGATCTGCGTATAAGCTTAGAGCCCTAGCTTATTAGTCCGTAGGGTAGAATACCCCACAACAACTGGAGAAGAATCTGACATTAAAGATCAATGGGTATAATCTAGGTGACCGCAAGAGCTATGGCATGCTCGCACCTCACAAATATTTGACGAAGATGAAGGGAAACAAATCGAAGATCATTCCCCAACCGTGGACCATGAACATCGTGTAGTCCACTATTCTGAATGTAATGAAGATACCCCATTTTGGAAGGCATCAAGAGGTTATTGCATGCGTTAAACGCCTATTGTCATGCTTCCATGGTGGTTATCTCTGGCTGGACAGACGCATCACCGTCGATCCGGTGTTGATCCATAGGATCATAGGATTAAGTTTGCAAGGACCAGACCCACAAGACTTTTACCCAGGGAAGGATACAGATCGCGCCCTGACACAAAGGATTAAAGATACCTACAATGATGTTGAGAAGGGGACGCGAGGTTACAAGGTAGCTTCCATTCATAATGGCACAGTGTGTCTTGCTTGCCAGTTGATTATTGGTAAGCTAGTAAGGAATAAAAGACCCATGTAGGTCACGTGGTTTGTCGTTGACCTCACCGGAAAATGCGTGGAAGGACTCCAAATGAACTGGGCTAGTTACCTAGTCAACCAGTTAGAATTGGACTTTAACGAAGCTCAGGATCAGGGCTATGAGTTCCATTTTAGTTGCCTGCTGATCCTCATCATGTTCATTGCTTGGGAGATGCCAGTAGGAGTGACCTTCCTGGACATTGAGCCATTTGAACCTCTAGCGGTGAAGTTCACCATGCTTTTGTATTCGAGCGATATGTGGAAACAATAGTAGTTGAACACGGTGTTCCATGGATACCACATATAGTTGAAAAGGGATATTGAGTCTTTCCCTCGTATAACGCCGAAACACCCTTCACAGTTTCAGGCCAATGGTGAAGTTTCATGCAGATAGGCATTTTATTTATATCATTGCGCGCACAGATGAAAGTAAAGAAGAGCTTTAGTCCTATTGTAAGCTTATAGAGTAGGAAATGGAAGAAATCAATAAGGAATGGCCCAAAAAGTTCCTTATCCCGGTAGACTAGGCTAAACTATCCGACCCCGACCTAATAGGAAGTCTGATGGTTACTCGCAAAGAGTACAATGCACCTAGCAGTAGCAGAAGGAAGAAGAAAGAAGAGGCACATGAGATGAACAATGTATTAGATGAAACTGCTTCAGAGTCACTAGGAGGAGGAGGTGATGATGAAGTATAATAAGGAGAGAACAATGGGGAAGAAGACAAGTAGAAGCAAGGGAAAGTAACACTGCCTAGGGATACCATTGATGAGGCCAAGGCCTCCAAGAAAAGAAAGGTTTCCCCCACTAAACCTTCTTCGCGGAAGAATTCCAAAGCTAGCAAGCCCAAGATGGAGACTGTACTTACGGTGGATGACATCAACCTAATCATTGCTGCTGTATCAGATACCTCATAAGATATTCTACAACACAATGAAGCAAAACAGGAGACCATGTACAAAAGAATTGAAGCAAAGCTGTGAGGTGTACAACAAGCCCTTCATTCTAGCCGCACAGTGTCCACTACGACCCCACCATCAGAAGAAACAAAGTTGGGATATGAGCCTACCCAACTCTACAGAATAGCCAATGCAACCGAAGCTTGCCTTCGTCATGTACAAGAAGAAAAAGAACAGATCATAGAGGCCTTGAAGAAAGTACAGAAGGAAGTCATAGAGCAATGCTGGATTGCACAACAGGAAAAAGATGACCTCCAAGCAAAGTTCACAGAGGAGAGAGCACAAATCCAGCAGGAGAAAGAACAACTATTCGAAGAGCAGGTCAAAGTTAAATAAGCAATCAACAGAGCACTTCACTCTGTGACAGGATTGGAATAGATGGAGGAAGAACCAGTGGAGAATAAAGTCACGAAGCTTGCTGAAGCTATCCAGCAGCTTCAATAGAGAGTAGCTATCCAGCAGCTTCAATAGAGAGTAGAGTCACAGGTGAGTGTTGGGGGCCTGTTGGCCCTTGACCAAGTTTTGGATATCCTTGGTCATGTTTTACCTATTTTGGGACTTCGACATGCTTGTCAAAGGCAGAGCGCAAGTTGAAGCGGAGATCGCGGGATCTCGGCCCCTTTTTAGGGCACTTTTGGGTTTGGGCTTATGTAACGGGTATGCAGATGTCGGCCCATAGGTTTACTCATGTTTATGCATGTTTGTAATTTATAAATAGATAACTAGGCGAAGTAAGTAAGTAGTGATGTTGTAGGCCAAAAGTGTTAAGTGCAAGTATTGTAAGAGGCTTTGTGCTTAGTGTATATTGATATTTACGAAGCTAAGTGTAGGCCATCTGTAGTGCTCTGTGCACAGATTGTAGAAGGATTTGTGCTGGGACCTGGCTCAGGGAAGGAGGATCTAGCGAGGTGTGCACATATCTTGTGTCCTCTACGGAGTAGGGTTTTGATGCTCTGTGCATGTAAGAAGCTTGACAGAAGATAATAAGAAGATAATACGAGTTGGTGGATGTAGCCCCATGCTAGGGGTGAACCACGTATATCCTGTCTTATGGTTACTTTGTGCTTTGTGGTTGTTACATTGTTCTTATGATTTATGCTTAGTGCAATAGTATGTGTTTAAATGAATCTAATATGGTAGTTTAGTGTTGAACGGTACAAATGAATTCCATATCTAATCTATTTCAATATGCTAAGTGATTAGATGTGTTAGATCTAGTTGACTGCTGCGTTGTTCCATAATAAGGGTTTGATCCTGTGATGTGAATAAAGGTGAATTATTGATGAATATTAACTGCTAAGTTTTTTGTTAGTGTGCTACAATCATAGATCTGTGTCCTAGCTAGGTTGCAGACGCTTGAGTCCTGCAACCACCCCTGCCTCTACCTCGGGTGAGACTTCATCTTCTTTGTAGGTGTTGCCGAAAGGGCCGGTTGTTAGGGTATTGTTGGTGCACTTTTGAAGCATTGAACCCTGGGTTTGCCCCTGTGCCAACATGCCTCAACCACCATATTTTCTTCTTACGCACCTGCATAACACAATTATGCATTAACCATCTACCACAACATGTGGTTTGTAACCTTTATAACACTTTCCAAATAGTTGGCAGCATATCCATGCATTCTTCTTGGTTGCTTCATCCTGAAATTTAATCTAATTAAACCCGCATTCATGGTTAGCTCATAATCCTAGGAATCATCCTTCCTATGCAGAATTCAAAACTACAGAGCACAAACCCACTTCTACTCCACCAATAAATCTCTAGGTTCATGCAACAAGAGTGCTCATCTTCACTGGCCTCATTCAACGAGATCTCAATATAAATCTTCTACATCAATGCAAATACAATAGCTTCATACAACATATTAACATCATCAGTTGCACCCATCTACATAAAATCATCAATAAAAGACATGGTCTTTCCAGAGACTTGCGCCCATGTGCAGGTGATCACCAATCCAAGTACGTACTTCTCACACACCTGCAACCACTTGTATATAATCACAATTGAACCATTATCCATAGAAATGGACATTATTCATATTTTTATAATTGTCTAGGAAAAGGAAACATAATCTACAATAGTACATACAATATATACCACAACCATATAATCTCACAATTATTTCATGCATAGACATGATGATTTAATTCGGAAACCTAATTATTGTATTCGTTAATAATAAAATACAACACAATGGCTCCATGACCAATATGTGAGCTTACAACATTCATTGGATTGATAAGCCAAAGGACATAGAAATCTCAACCATTATCTCTCCCTTCCTCGCGAGATCTCTTTTTCGCAAGCTATCCTTGTAAGCTAGCCAATACTGTGTTTATTCATCCTCAAGAAACCATTCACCTTCATATTCCCACAAGCTCCTCATGCCCATATGTTTTCCTCTTCCTACCTATTCCATTTTCCACTTAGGTTCTATTGATGGACAAATTTGAGAGGCCGTCAACTGTAAGAACAGTTCTGGTCCGGGGTTGTCTAAATAACCCAAGATGTTTGGTGTAACCTGTTATGACAGGTTTAATGGCTCCGTTAGCCAATATTAGGTCCTAAAATAAAGAAGACAATAAACTAACTAATGTTAAAAAACTATAATAACCTATGAACTTTAATCTAATTATTTACAAAATATATTAAATAGAAAAAGAAAGTATGAACATATCTCTTACACACAGAATTTACAGTTTGCAAGTTTTAATGAAAACTTTGCAAAATCAATGTAAAAGTAATTGTTTTAAGAAGCAGATAAAGAAAGAACATTTTTTGTATTTTATATTTTCTAATTATAAATTAAATAAAACTTGAATTAACTGAGTTATGAAACAAATATGCTCAGATGGTCAAAGCCAATCTAAAACTTTCTTGTTTCACTAATACATAATGACAGAAATTAGAAGCAGGTGAAGCTAACATGTTATTAGTTTGTTAATTGTGTCTGTGCCTCTGTGCGAACAAAAGCATCCAGCTGCCCCGCCTGTGAAAGAAATCTGCAGTAGGCTTATACTAAAGTTTTCCTGAATAAATTCAAGATGTGTATCGGCAATAAAGATTTAAGAACAAAAAAGTGGACACATATCAACCAGTGATCTTATGATTATGGACAATGATGGTCAGAGCAATATTTATGTAAAAAATTCATTTTATCTATCAATTAAACATCAAAGAAAAAACCTGATATCAAAATTGAAAATGATGATCACAGTCATAACATATGGAATATCAAATCATGAACAACATTTAAAGCATGAATACAATGGAACATAATATGTCATTGAGACTAAAGCTATGCAACACATTAATATCCCAAAATAAGAGAAACAAACTTAAATGAGACAACCTTCACATTGGTCTAAAGACGAATATGCTATACGTTGTTCCATTAATTTCTGAAAATCATTCGTCCATAATCTGTTCCAGGCCAAGATGATCCCTTTATTTACAAAATGAACAATATTTAAAGAGTTTTGAAATTCTATTTTCCTATCTCTTAGGATAAGATAAGATCTCATGAGATCAAATATTACAATAATAGAGGGCTAACAACCACTCATAACTGAGTTGGTTCTTCTCAAAATTAATAAAAGTTTTTACAAGGCAAACATAAAATAAAATACTAATCATTTAAATGCAAAATCAACCATGTTTTCCCCAGATGATCAGCATCAAGATCTACTATTTCCTGAAAACAAAACATGAATAAATTAGACAAGCTATTAACAACTAATTTCTAAATTTTTATTTAAAAATGACTTGGCTACATAATCGAAAGATTCTGTAACCAGTATTATCTTAGAAAACAAAATCTAATTTCAAACTACTTTGATTCAAAATAGATAACATGAATGTAATAAGAAGAAAATCATTTTACCATTTCAACAAGAGACTAAAGATGGATCAGGGTAGCTCTAAATTAATTATGGCTTTAACACTATTTGCATTTTTGATTATTATGTTCCCTGTCCTCTTAAGACATTTGGATTTCCTCTCTGTGTTTACTCTGAGGTCGTGATTCTCCTGTCTCCGTGATTCGATTTGAGCTGTGAGTGTTTTAATCTGATCCTGGAGGATGGGAATGTCAGTGTAATATCGTTCAATCCAATGTAGACAAACGTCACACTGTACTGAAGGAATGACCTTTTGATGGAGGGTGCAGTCAAGCATGAATGTATCATCTTTACCTGCTATTTTCTCTTGACCAAACCCAATCCCAGAGAACCCCTTCTCACCCTCGAGTCATGGTGGAAGATTCGTAAGAAAGTTGTAGGGTTCAGGAGGACCAAACCCTTGACAATCCGAGTCTTCCAAAGCTAGGACATCTTCAATTTCGGAATCCGAGACCTCATTGACCTCGATCGGGCCTATCGAGCTCAAATGAGAGTTGGTTCGATTCCTCAATTTTCTGAAAATAAGACGACCTACTCTTTTGTTCTGAAACCCTAATTCTGTGTGTTTTTGTTTTTCTGTTTCATAGTGGCATTCTGAACAGTATCAAAATCAGGCAGAGGAGGTTTAACTAACTCAGATTCAACAACCTTTTTCTCATGTGAAGATTGACTTGGACTTTTCCCTTCTAGAGCGTTTCTGTTAAGAGAACCTGGTTCATTACTTGGAATGTCAAGCTGTTTTTTAATCAATGGCTCATCCGAATTAGGGATTTCTACAGGCACGTCCCTAAAAAAACCATTTCTTGTTAATAACGCATCCCAACAGTCGCCTACGGTTGTCAAATAGTGAATCAACATAATATTAATCAAGCCATGATGGAAAAGACTGGATTTGAGGCTCTGTCTCTTAAACCTTTTAGACATTTGATATAGGCTTCTCAAAAGATAAAAAGGCATGTTCAACTGATAACCAATGAAATGCATAAGAAGTCGTATATGATAGAGGGAAATTAAACCATAACGACCCTCATAGGTCACAAATTGTTTGAGAATGAACAACAGGCTGTGCCATCTAGGTTTAACCAAAGAGATGGGTATACCTTTTTTGCAGCAATTGATTTTCCTGGAGGTCATGAAGAGGCTCCAAGGTACTTCTTGAATTTTTGAGTTTTTGAACCACTTCTCGCCGGTGGATGGCAGCCCTATGGCTTCACTCACAAACTCCTCAGTTACTTCTAACTGGGTATCCCTGATTTTCTCTTTGCACCCATCGAAATTCTGTGTGAAGGCCTTCGCCACCTGAAGGTTATGGCCTTCAAAACGTTTAAGGAAGGCATCCCAACCTTGAATTTTTAAATCTTCGACTGCATCGTCGTGTGATAGCAATGCCTGACAACAATTGGGTTCCAAATGCACAACATGAGCCATTACAAATGCGACTAGGATGTAATAGGGGTGACTAAAAACAGTTCTAATCTTGGATGGTAGGAGTGATATGAGCAGATCCTAATGTATGAAGAGGAACAAACCATAATGAGGGCTGTGTGTTATCATAGCATGGACATCGAGGGTTTGGTTGTAGGGCTTCACCATTCCTGGTAATGAAAACCCGACACACAGGATCGATAACCTATACCCATAATTAGAGGCTCATTAATTCACTGTGCCAGCAAGGTGAGTTAAGTACAGAGTACAGTAGCTGCGCATTGGTTAACATGACTACTAGCACGAGCACTTGTTTTTGTAAAGGGTTTGAATATATCGAAACAAAAATCCTCATAATTCAAATGTAAACCATCTAAACATATAAAAATCATATCAATATCCGAAACATTCGAAAGATAAGTCAATCAAGTGTTAGATTTAAATTGAATATAAGCATGATGACCCTTAAAAAAAAAGCCTTGTATATAGAATATAATACGAAGCTAAGTTTTCATGTTTGATTCATGCTTTTAGTCATGAATCGAACATAAAACAAAACGAAAACACAAACTTTAAAGAATTAATGAACATTTTATCTAATCTAGTACTCATCTCAAAACGATAATATTTACAAGATGAGGTGAAGGCAACTACAGAAAATGTAATTTCTCGTTCAACTAATGAAATTGTGTATGGCTACCAAAGTTCACGTTAGGATAGATCATAATGATTGAAAAATTAAAGAATGATTGACAGTAAGTCAAGCATCCCGATCAAAATAAAAAAAATCACACAGTCTAGTGTCAGATGTGTTTCTGTCCAAATGCAATCCGGTAACAAGTTTTAATTGCGAGTGAGACGATGTTTAGGAAAATAACTCCAATACTGTTGAAAGGGCCTCTGTTGCAAGAAGGCATCTTTAGCCTTGGCAGGGATGTCAATTAACCCCCTCTGACACCTCTATCCTATCCAAGAATTATCAATTCAAGATGAAGGACATTTTATGATTAATACCAAAAATTTATACCTGATAATTTTCTTGAACCCGACATTGCTTCGCTACCAGAAGACATGTTCAGTACCCCGACAAAGTTGTCTTGGAATCATGCATGCATTTACTCGCTACCTGCGGACCTGTTCAGTATCTTGGCGGGTTTACAAACACTTCCCACACCTTGTAGTGCTTTCAGCTCTCTAGAAGTTATTTACAATTTGACATAAATTTTATGATCTTTAGGAGAGAGGGGTGATGCTGAAAATTTCAGACTTCGAAACACTTGATATTTTCCAAATTAATTTTTTGTTTGATGACCTTCATAATGATCTAAAATTAGTTTTCTGATAAGAATAAATTTTCGAGGACAGGAAGGCATACTTGAGTTGTTTTCTTTAAAAACAGGGACAACATAAAGAGTTTTAGTGATGATAGTCTCTTCTCGTGATTATAAAGTGAAACCAGGAAGACTATTTTGAACAGAAAGTTTCTTTTGCTAGTCTGAGTTTCATCAATTTACAGTACTGATTCTTTGAAATGTCCTTGACTGTTTCTTTATGATGAGACATTCTGATTTCCTTTCATGAACTACATGGTGGCCTAGACATAAATTTGTTTAGAAACCAGTAAAAATAAGCAAAATGAAAAGAACAAAAATCAAATAACAAAAAGAAAATTAAAAAAGAAAAATATGTACAGAGATGTGGAACTGGAGTCATCAGGAAAAATACCTTTTGAGAGCTTGGCCATTCACCGGAAAAGTGTCTGTTTGTCCCTCCAAATTGCGTAGATGGAAAGAGATGGGACCAAGTTTTTCAGAGATTACAAACGGTCCCAACCACAGATTCTGGAACTTGGTGTGTTCCCCCTTTCCCTCGTGGGGCTTATCCCACTTTAGGACCGAGTCTCCTACCTCTAAGTTCCTATTTTAAGAAGAGTTTGAATCAAACCAACTTTTTACAATCTGCTGATGTTGATCCAGCTTCTGCTTTGCTTGTGCTCTTACTTCCTCCAGTTTTAATAAGGCATTGATTCGACTTTCCATAGGAGGGAAAACCTCTTCTTGGACTTTCTGCGATAATTGCAGAGATGGAAGAAAAACATGAGGGGGTAGGATTGCTTCTCTCCTGTAGATGAGAAAGAAAGGGGAATTACCAATAAAGGTTTTTGGTGTCACTCTATCAGCCCATAGTGAATTAAATAGTGCATTGTGCCAGTTTTTGTGATTTTCAGAAACTGTCCTCTTAATGATCTTGATTAAATTTTTATTTGTCGATTCTGCTAGACCATTTCCTTGGGGGTAGTAGCTGGCATAATATTTCAATTTAATCCCTTTTTCTAAAGCAAAAACATTCATATCCAAGGATGAGAAATAAGATTCATTATCAAAGACTAGACATTTGGGAATGCCAAATCGAGTAATGATATGCGAATTAAGGAAAGATACTACCTGATTCATGTTTACCACTTTCAAAGGTGTAGCTTCGGACCATCTGGTAAAATAATCTGTTGTTGTAATAATATAATTATGTTGCTGTGAAGAAGAAGGATTAATCGGTCTTATAATTTCAAGACCCCATTTCTGAAAAGGGGAATCTACAACAACATGTAGCAAAGGAAACACTGCCTTTTTGACCCGTCCTGCAGCCTTTTGGAAAATTATACATTTGCGGCATAACGTGTGGGCGTCTTTAACCAAAGTGGAAAAATAGTACCCAGCTCTTAACACTTTGTGAGTAGTGGTGTTTCCACCAAAGTTTCCACCAGCTTCACCTGCATGAAGTTTAGATAGTACTTTCCCTACTTCATCCTTTTCCAAACAATGCATAAGAACACCATCGAAATTGTTTCGAAACAATACATCGTTTATTAACTGGAAAGATGCAGATTTTAATCTTAGTGCTCTTCTGTTTTTAGGATCAAGATAGCGAGGAGAAGATCCATGTGTTAAATAAAATTTAATATCATCATACCAAGAATTAGCAGCAACTTGCGTACAATTGATTTGTTTTCCATTGTGCTGATTTACAGTTAGGGTATTAATTTGACTTTCATGTTCTTTAATTGAATCAACGAATAGTTTACACAGGACTTGACCTCTAACAATTTGTGCAGGGGTTATTTCAAGGTCATACTCCTATAAATATGTCATCCAATTTTCTCTCTTCTCACCCAACTCCTTTTGTACTAGCAAATTTCTTACGGTTGGGTAAGGAAAAATAAATTTGGTTTTGGATTTCAACAGGTATGACCGAAAATGTTTCACTTCTTTGAAAACAACGTATGCATGTTGATCAACTGCTGGGTAATTTAACTCTGCTCCTTTGAAGGCTGAACTGATGAAGGAAAAGGGTATCTCATTACTTTCAATGTTTTTTTGTGTTAATACAGTAGTGTAAGATCGGTCAGAAGCAAAGGTGTAAAGCGTGAAATCTTTGGAAAAATCGAGGCTCATCAAGGAAGAAGCTTCTACTATTTCTTTTCTAATGGAGTCAAAATCTTGACTTTCTTGTGGTCCCCAATGATACAAAACATCCTTTTTAATTAAATTCTGTAATGGTCTTACCATTTTTGAAAAACTCGGGATGAATCTTCTGACGAAATTAATCTTGCCTAGAAATGACTGCATGGCTTTTTTGGAAGAGGGAGGGGAGAGTTTAGCAATAGTTTGGGTTCTTTCCGGGTCAATAATCATTCCTTCTTTGGACACTATGAAACCAAGTAGTTTGCCTTTCTCTACTGCAAAGACTGATTTCTTAGGGTTGAGGGATATACTATACTTGCGACACTGCTCTAGGACAACCCTGAGGTGAGACAAGTGATCTTTCTTGTTTTTAGGGAAAATAGTGACATCATCAAGGTAGACCACGATTGATTGGTTTATGAGGCCACGAAAAACAATGTCCATTTCTCTCTGAAAAGTGGCTTCGATGTTAATTAGTCCAAAAATCATTTTCCTGTAGGCATAAGTGCCCCATAGGGTGTAGAAAGTGGTTTTAAGTTGGTCTGAGGGGGACATGAGAACCTGGTTATATCCCGAAAAACCATCTAACAGAGAAATTCTTTCAGAACCAGACACTTGCTGAAGAATCTATTCCATTGGAGGAACGAGATAGTTATCTTTATCAGACGCTCTGTTTAGGTTTCGAAAATCGACATAGAATCGAATTTCACCACTCTTTTTCCTTACGGGAACTGGATTAGACACCCATTGTGTGTGTCTCATCGAGAATATTATCTTTGCATTTAGTAATTTATTTAGTTCTTTTTTAATAGTGGGTTCCAATTTAGGGTGCATCTTTCTTAATTTCTACTGAAAAGGTTGGGTTTGAGATTTTATGGGGATGATATGTTGTATGATATTAGGGTCAAATGTTTTCAAATCATCATATGTCCAGGAAAAAATGTCTTTAAATTATTTAAATAATTTCATAAAGGTAGATCGATCTTGCTCGCAGCATCCCATTCCCAAATTAATATTTTGAGGATTTTCCTTAGTCCCTAAATTTATTGTCTCATAAGTCAAAGAAGAACTGTTCATTTTACAATTGAATGACCCTCTAAACTTATCATGCAAGTCATAAAACCTTTCTAGTCTTACAATGGATATGGGAATAGAGTTTACCATCTCAGACATCAATTCAGGAGATCTAGGATCTGATATTACCGTGAAGGTGTAGAGGTTTTCATCATGAGTTCCTTCGTCGATGAATGCACCTTGGAAGGTGTCCTCCATATGAAAGAAGTTGACGATCTGCTGGTCATCGTCGAATACTCTACAACTGGTGATGTTGTCCGGGAGCGATGACCTAAACAACAATTCAATCAAAAATGCATTAGGAGAAAGACATTCTACAAGCAATAGTTTAGAAGCGACATTAGCCAATAAATCAGCCTCCAGATTACTTAGTCTAGGAATTGAATTTATGTTAAATACTGAAAATTTTTGCATTAAACTCCATACCTCAGTTTGGTAACTTTACAGATGTGGTGATAAGAAATGTATGGATTTTCTTACCTGCCTAACCACGATCTCTGAATCACTGAATACCATATATTTTGTACTTCCATATCCAAATCTTTCCTAAGCCCTTGTAAAAGTGATTCACATTCAGCGGTGTTATTAGTGCACTCGAACTCTAATCGATAGGCAATGAAAGTCTTATTACCTGTGGGATCTATGAGTACACATCCTGCACCGACTCCTTTTTTGGATTTGGATTCATCAAAGTACAAGGACCAGATCTGATTTTCATCAGCAGTGTTTTGCACACTTGGAAAAGCTGACGAGTGAGTATAGGTCATAATTTCTGATTGTTGCCCTGGATTAGTGATAGGGGAACTTTCAGTCATGAAGTTACCAATGAAGGTATTCATTCCCTGCATTTCAAATGAATTAGTAGATGCGGTAAAAGGTTCATTTGCATCATTCAGATCCATCACGGTGTGCTTGAGATAACGTTCACGATTTATCCTAACTTTATTGGGCTGTCCATTTTCTGGTAGCCACAAATGAGACCAATCTGTGGCAAAGTAACCATGTAACTGTTCGGACCAGTCCCTGCTTAAAAACAAACCATAGACTTCAGGTATTTCAACAACAATGATGTCAATAATTTGGTGAACCTTAGGATTAGAAGATAACCTAACCAAAACATTCTTAAATTTACCAATTACCTTAACGTTCGCCCGATCAAGCTGAATGATTTTGAGATTAGAAGGCTGAACTTCTGCGTTGATTTTTTTACAAACAGATAAAGACATCACATTTTATGATGTGCCGAAATCTACCATGCAATTATGTACATTCCTTTTAAAAATTTCAAAATTTAATAAGAAAGGCGGGACATTTTTACGAGCGTTAACAACAGAATTCTGCTGATTTTTTGTCGCTGTCCCTGAAACCGTTTTATCTACATTTGATACAGTTTTTTCAGCTAAATCCCTTTTATCTAGAGGTTCAGATGTCATTTTAGTTGGGATCTTTTTGTCTATTTTAGAACCAATTTCTGCAGTTTTCTTGCTTGTAGGATTGTTGTTCTTACTGTTTTCTGCTATACTTTGAAGCATTTTTTGCAAAATAAGGAGAAATTTCAGCAACTCGAAAACATAAATATTAGCCCTCAATTTTTTCAGATCTTCAATTAAATTGTATTCTAAAACAGGGGCTACTAAACTTTGTTTAATTTCATCTTACTTCGACTGATTTGGAAGCACATTATTACTTGCTTCAGAAGAAGGTTTGTTCTGTGTTTTACTTCTTGTGTTGTAGGGGTGGACAATTTCAAAATTTGCTTGGAAAATACTATCAGAGAAGTGACCGAAGATATTGGGGGATGAATCTTCTTCTTTCAGTACTTCTTCCTTAGCTACATCCTCAGAACTTTCAGGAGGGGAAGAAGCAGGATTATCATGTGCTTCTAGAATAGTTTGCAAATCGTACTGCAAACTTTCGAAATTGAGACCTTCAGTGGTCTGATTTGGCCGATTGGGAGGATTTTTTTTTTTGAATGGAGGTTTAAAATTTACTTTTCTTGAGGATGCCTCCTCGACTGATCTCTTCAAGTCCACGACTTGATTTGATAGTTTTTGGAAAGCTTTCTGCAAGCTTTCTAAGTCTAAAGTTTTAGGTTGATTTTTGGCTTGGGGAGGCCTAGTAAGGATTTCTATTTTCTTTTTAGAGGATGAAGTTGTTTCAGCTTCACTATTGAGATTGTCTTTTAAGCTTAATATATCATTTTCGATTTGGCTTGCCTCCTCATAGGCTTCCAACAATCTGTTTTTCTTAGACCTTCTGACCCAAATTGCTATGTTGTTGTGTAGAGCTTTGGTGTAATATGCAACAATTATACTTTCAACAGGTATTGAATATGTGGGAATTCGATTCTTTAACGTAAGAAATCTCTGGTTAAAATATTTTACTTTATCCTTAGGGTTCATTTTTAGGCTGGAGAGCTCCATAACCAAGACTTCAGGAGATTTATAATCTCCAAACTTCTCTAAGAAACAAGTTTCAAACTTGTCCCAAGAGACAATGGTTTGGGGTTGTTGGGTGAAATACCACATGGAGGCGTTTCCCTCGAATGTATAAGGAAATATTATGCATACCACATCTTCATTCTCTACACTTCGGAGTCTAATGGACAACATAAACTTCTTTATGTGATCTTCAACAAATTGTTTAGAATCTGGATCAAATTTAGGCAACCATTTCTCTGGGTGTTTTGGTAATGGGTGTTGAGGTCGAGGTACAACCACGACATCTTGATCAAGCCAAGGTATGGCGGTATCTTTTTGGTTTGCCATGGGTGTTGGTGGTGTCAAAGGATTAGACGATTCAGACGAGGAACTACCTTCATCAGATGACTCTCCTCTCGAAGAGGATGGAGATAAACCAGGAGGAGAAGGTGGGATACCAGACCCTCCTTCTCCAAAAGTAGGTGTTTCAATAGGATTGGTGATATTATCTCCAAAAGGGTTTAAAAGTAGACCAATGCCTTCAAGTTGTTCTCAGATATCAGATAAATCTAAGGGTTGATTAAGTGGTCTACCAGGTTGTATGATGCGGGCCAAGGCACTATGTGTCCTTATGAGATACTGACGAACAATTTCTTGAACGTCGGCTCCTTGAGGAGCTGGTGTTACTGGTTCAACGAGAAACTCAAGATTATCGTTTGAGGTAGTTACTGTTTCAAGCGTAACATTGTTTTCTGAGTGACTACACGTTACGATAGGGGAGCGAGTGTGTGGGGGAGGAGTCTTGTGACTTCCACGTGAAATCAATTTAAATCAGGCCCTCCTTCTAGCACCATTTGTTGATGGTAAAATTTGACAGGCCGTCAACTGGAATAACAGGTCCGGTCCGGGGTTGTCTAAATAACCCAATCCATTTGGTGTAACCTGTTATGACAGGGTTAATGGCTCTGTTAGCCAATCTCAGGTCCTAAAATAAAGAAGAAAATAAACTAACTATTGTTAAAAAACTATAATAATCTATGAACTTTAATCTAATTATTTACAAAATATATTAAACAGAAATAGAAAGTATGAACATATCTCTTACACACAGAATTTACAGTTTGCAAGTTTTAATGAAAACTTTGCAAAATCAATGTAAAAGTAATTGTTTTAAGAAGCAGATAAAGAAAACACATTTTTTGTATTTTGTATTTTCTAATTATAAATTAAATAAAACTTGAATTAACTGAGTTATGAAACAAATATCCTCAGATGGTCAAAGCCAATCTAAAACTTTCTTGTTTCACTAATACATAATGACATAAATTAGAAGTAGGTGAAGCTAACATGTTATTAGTTTGTTAATTGTGTCCATGCCCCTATGCGAACAAAATCATCCAACTGCCCTACCTGTGAAAGAAATTTGCAGTAGGCTTATACTAAAGTTTTCCTGAATAAATTCAAGATGTGTATCGACAACAAAGATTTAAGAACAAAAAAGTGGACACATATGAACCAGTGATCTTATGATTACGAACGAATATGGTCAGAGCAATCTTTATGTAAAACATTCATTTTATCTATCAATTAAACATCAAAGAAAAATCCTGATATCAAAATTGATATGATGATCGCAGTCATAACATATGGAACATCAAATCATGAACAACATTTAAAGCATGAATACAATGGAACATAATATGTCATTGAGACTAAAGCTATAAAACACATTAATATCCCGAAATAAGAGAAACAAAACTTAAATGAGACAAGATTCACATTAGTCTAAATTCGAATATGTTATACGTTGTTCCATTAAGTTTTGAAAATCATTCGTCCATTGTAATGTCCCCCACATCTTAGAGAGGTGATGAGGAGACTAAGTGGCCTGGGCACCCCCACTAGGTCATAGTCTCACACTGAGGGGGGAAAAGTCAAGAAGTTAAAAGTTATATTTTTAAGTTGACTTAAGAAAGGAAAAGGATAAAGGAGTAAAAGATAACTCATCAGAAGAATAGAAGATTAACCCTGGGAGTTAACTTAACTCAACAGAGAATTAGAAGGAAAAATATAAGTAAGAGGCTGGGGTGCACCTATTACTCATTCTGATTTGGATATTTCTTGTTAGTGATTTGAGCATTCAGTTTGGGGGTTTGTTGCACAAACCCTTGTGAGCAACTCAGTGGTGAAATATCCACTCACCTTGTTCCACAGCTTGGTCTCGGGGATGAAATATTCCTCCACACCATTCTATTCTCAGCATATTTCATTCTAAAGCTTCAGAAGACATCAGGGTTGTACTGTGGAGGAACTTCCAGCAAGGGCGTGCCATACCATCGAGGAGGGCTCGACTTAGCTATTCAGGAGGACGCAACTATCTTAGAAGATTCCGCAGTTGGAGAGGTTTGCCTTGGACGTTGGGTTTGAAACTTTAGGATGAGGCTCCCATTGCCCTGATTTATTATTTGATCGAGTTTGGGCTCATTTGGAGCATTCTTCCATCAAGACCGAATTATCGAGGGCTTCAGTCTCCACTTGGATGCGTGGCACTCTCTAGTTGGAGGGTTTGACATTCAGATATGCTTGATACTGGTATTCATTACTTATCCAACCTTTAGAGGCTTCTTTTGTATTGTCGGGAGCATTTTGTAGCAGCTCATATCTGTTGTTTGTATGACCATCTGAGGTTTATGCCAGATCGGCCATGTATTGTATTGATCCTACATTGCTTATAGTAAAAGGGTCAGATCTTGCTTGTGCTTCTATATCTTGAATGCATGATGATCTTCATGCGTTGAATGAATATTGTATGCACTTAATAACTCAATAAACACCTGCACAATGACAAACTAGTGGTAGTTAGTGATTCCAATCCATAATTGGGCTTGGGATCATTATAGTGGTATCAGAGCTTCGATCCCCCCAAACCTGTGGAAGGATCAACACATACAGAGGTACAATGGTGCTCTCATGGGTAGAAGGACTAAACCAAGAAGTGAAATAGAGGCCAGAATGGAAGGGTCAGGGGATGACCATGAGTCTCTAGGCTTGGCTCACATAGCAGTAGAATTTGACAAGTTCCAGCAATCCGTCAATCGTACGGAAAGCACATTGGTCCGACACTTGGATGAGTACCATGAAACCAGTAGAAGGGGACAGGACGAACTCTCTGAAACTTTGAAGAGGGTTGACGAAAACCTGGAGATAATGAACAAGAATCAATCCAAGCTAAATGAACTTCTAACGCAAGTGGCTCATCAAGGGAGGAACCCGGATACGTATGGGAACAAGGAGGCTGGTGGATCTGGGGAAATCCATGAGGAGATCAGATATAATCCAGAGAAAGTAGTTAGATCTGAAGGAAGTCTAGATGGAGACACGGCCCAGGGTCAGATGGGTAGCAGGGTCAATCAGAGACGATACATGCCTACGTTCACAGATGATCAGCTTGGTCGACATTCAGGTAGCAGAGCTAACCCTAGACCTTACATGCCCACATTCACAGATGAGCAAGGGAAACAGGAACAGGTAGAAGAATTTGTGGAACAAATGGAAAGGAGTGCCAAAGAATACTACAGTTTGGATATGAAGGTCCAAAGACAAATGTCCCTAGATCAGTATTGCCAACTCAGGTTTAGAAATCAACCTAGGACAAACCACATGGGTAGTTTTGAGTTTGAACATAGAACAGGGAAGATAGAAATTCCATACTTTGATGGTACGACCAAGATGACGGCACAATCTTGGGTACATAAGTTGGATACCTATTTATAGCTCAACCCCATGAAAGAGATGGAGGCCATCAAGTTTTCCACCATGTACTTGGATGGCAAGGCCCACAACTGGTGGTACCATGGGATCACCACACTCGGCCACAACCAAATTGTATCCTATACATAATTCACTCAGAGGCTGATTGATAGATTTGATCTAGGAGATCCCGAGTTACATTTCTGGGAGCTCACCCAACTCAAGCAAACAGGTACGACTGAGGCATACATTGATGAGTTCCATAGGTTGGCAGTGATGGTGCAAGATATCTCCCCAACCAGGCTCATGATGCTCTTTACAGAAGGATTGATGGAACCCTTGAAGGGTTGGGTTAAGGCCTTAAAGCCTACCAGCCTATAGGAAGCCATTTGGAAGACAAGGGATCTGGGTCCAACTGCTAAACCAAAATTCCTAGACCACCTCTTAACAGTGGGGAAAGAGATCAAAGGCCTCCAATAAACTAGAGAGGAGGGGCCATTGACCCCCACAAGGGTTATGGCAGTAGTGGCATAATAGATGACAACACCGGGAGGGAAATGAGAAGGAAGCAAATCTGCTTCACATGCAAGAGCCATGGAATCCCTCACACAAGTGCATTGGACGAGGATAGGTACATTACAGTGAGGTCACTTAAGATAGTGAAGAGGAGGAAGAGTATGGTTAGATACAAAACATGGAGGCGAAACATTAGACATTAGAAGAGGAGGTTCGAGAACTAGGCATTAAATTTGGAGAGAATGCTACGTTGGCATCTATTAGTGGGGTACCCAATTTCAACATCTTCAGGATGAGAGGGGTCTTAAGAGGATAGAGAGTGTCAGTTCTGTTTGATGGAGCAACTTCCCACAATTTCATTGATGCAGTAATGCTGCATCAATGAAGAGGAGGCACATACCTATAGTAGAATTTGAAGGATTCAAAGTGGAGGTGGTAGTACTATGCCACAGTAGCAGGATACATACCGGGTATGAAACTCACCTTGGGGAAGGCATGAGTTAGTTAGGAGATGTGTATGTGATGGATCTTCCTCCACAAAGGACATTTCCATTGTATTGTAATTTGTGGTGATGGCTCAACACTTTAGGACCCCATTACACAAATTACCAGACTGTGAAATGCTTCATGGGGAAGGAGGGTGAAAGGTTGTGCTCGGAGGCATGACAAGTAACTCTGCAAGAGTGGTCACAGCCAAGAGGAAGGAAGCCATCTTGAAGGAAGAAATTGTATCGTAGTGGACATTAAAGGTCTCAACATGGGTGGATGAGAAGGGAAAGGTGCATTACACACAGAGATCAAAAGAATCCTTGAAAGCTTACCCGAGGAAAGGTGTTTGGGCCGATTCCTCCGGGTGTGCCACTTATTGAGGGGTTTGAGCACATCATTGAGCTAGAAGCCGAGGCTAAGCCTATTATCACCACAACCTATAGGCATCACAAGAAGTATAAAAGGCAAGAGAGAAGGACATCAAGGAGATTCTAGACATAGGACACATGAGGACCCAAAGTTCAAAGCCCATTTGTGTCGATGAGTCTTGAGTGAAGAAGAAGGATGGAATGATGAGAATGTGCATTGACTTAGGGCTTTCAATAAAGACGATAAAAATAGGTACCCTATACCCGGGATTGATGAGTTGTTGGATGGCTGCATGGGCTATCTATTTCACAAAAATGATCTTCCGCAGGGCTGTAAAATCAAAATGGGGAGGAGGACATCTCAAAAACAACCTTTAGGTGTCACTATGGCCATTCTGAGTTTGGTGATGCCCTTTGGGTTAACCAATTCCCCAACCACATTTCAGTCTTGCATGAACCATGTGTTCAATAAGCAATTTGAGGAAACACTTGTTGGTATTCTTTGATGACTTGCTCATTTATAGCAAGACACAGGAGGAACACCTTTGACATGTGGACCAAATCCTGCCAATCATGGAAGAGCGGTCACTACTCCTTGAAAGTCCAAGTGTGAGTTTGGAATGCCAGAAGTGCTTTACTTGGGACACATCATAGGGGCAAAATGGAATGCAGGTACACCTGGAGAAAATAGCAGCCATTAGGGTGGCCTACTCCGAAAACACTCCACGGAGACTAAAGAGTTCACGGGCCTATACCTTTCGAAATTAAGTCAAAGGGTTTCTCAACTGTGCGCATCCTTGAATGACCTGACCAAAAAAAGGGTCCTTAAAATGGAATGATGAGGCCCAAGTCACGATGGAGAAAATAGAAAAGTCCTTGAGCACACACTTGAGTTCTAGCTCTTCCTGATTTCGGCATACCTTCACTTTGGAGTGTGATGCCTCGGGGAAGAGCTATAGGAGGCCCGTGTTGATAAGAACATGCCCCCACTTGCCTAGTAAAGGCTTAGAGGGTCTGAACTACTTTACAATATTCCACGACAAAGAAATCTTTGGTTATCAGCCATGCACTAATAAATGGAGCAATATTTGGTAGGTGTGCAAGGTTTGTGGTCAAATCCCAGTTCATAAAAGTCTTAAATATCTATTGGAGGCGAGAAGGATTTGGATGAAAGACAACAAAAATGGGTAAACAAAATACAATCCCTCGACTTTGACATTGAATTTGTCAAGGGAAGAACAACGTGGTGGAAAATGCATTGTCCAGAAGGCCATCCATTTTTCCACGTAATAAAATTTATGTCAGTCATTTGGAAGGAACACTTGATAGTGGAATATGCAAAGGAACACTTGATAGTGGCTAACTTTCGTACAATCTTCTATGCAAGCCGATCTTACTCCAACTGAAACCAAACCTAAATTGAAGCTCCAATGGAAATTCTAGATGGATTCCCCTCTTGTCTAGCTAGGGTGGATATTGCCATGAAATCAAACCAATGGTGGAAGGGTTTTGATAAACCCTAATGAAACAATGGCTCCAAGAGAACTTCTAAAATGAGATACCAAATCATAATGCCAAAGTGAAACTCTAACCCTCCTTTTATCCTTCTTCCCGTATTCTATAACTTTCCCTTTTTTGACCGAATCAAATGTGACCCTTATACCCCCTTTACTTTTAGTTTAAGATTAAAATTGCCACTAATAATGGTTTAGTAACTCATTAATATAGAGTTGTCTTTTTCTTAATGTCACTTTAAATATGTAACATCTCTAACTAAGTGACATTAAATGACCCTTTTATTCCTTTTCTCCATCTGACGAAAGTCCCTTCTATTGTAAAATAGGGGAACCAAAATGGGGACATGACATATTGTTAGTTCACACTAAATGGAAAATATACAAAAAGGTCATTATGGTATTATTACACAACTCCATTCCATTCAAAGCGGAGTTGAGTCTCCTCCCTAACCATTCATTAGAGCTGATGTAGTTTATCCTCTTCAAACACCACTCCATTTTTTAAAACCCCAAGTGCTCCCACCTTCCCATGTTCCCCATGATATTTCGATCCCACTTGAACCTGGTAGTCTTCCCCCTAATGTTCTCCCTTTATCACCACCCATTCGGTCCAAAAAATGAGATTGAAAAAATTGTTTAAAGAATTGTTAGATGTAGATTGTTTATTCCCTAGTACAATCCCTTATTCATGTCTAGTGGTCATGGTACTAAAAAAAGAAGATACTTTGGTGCATGTTCCCTAATTTTTGGGTTCTCAACAAAATTCCATCAAAAGATAAATTTCCCATTCTCTCATTATTGATGACCTTTTGGATGAACTATCGGTGCTCAATTCTTTACCAAAATGGATCTTCATTTTAGCTACCACTAGATTCACATGAAGGAGGCCAATATTTTGAAGATTGGATTTCATACATGAAAGGCCATTATGATTTCTTGTTTAATTTCCCTTTGGTTTGTGTAATGCACCCTCCACTTTCCAAAGTCTCATGAATTATATCTTCTAAACCTTTCTGTGTCATTTTGTACTTTTCTTCTTTGATGACATCCTCATTTAAAGTAAAACTTGTCAATCCCATCTTTCTATGTGGATCAAGTCTTACATGCAACACACTCGGTCCCGAGATGGGTCACACAACTACTAAAATGACCAATTAAAACAAATTTCTGATACCAATTATAGATGTGGAAATAACACACAACATAACAATTAGCTCATGCAGCTGTCATGCTAATTAAAAGTATGAAATGTAATTATACTTCAATGTGCACAACAAAAAGTAAAAACACACAAAAAATTCTAACCATATAAATAGAAATTAGAATGCATCATCCTACTCACAACAAGCAATGCTGACTAAAATAACTTTCGAGGTAAAGCACCACACCAATTATCTCAACATTTAACATAAATGTACACAACAAATAAGAAAAATTATATTGTTAAATAAGAAACCCGTTGTAGAGGAAAAAACTTCCTCCCAACCATAGAATTGTTATTCGAGTTCTCAAGGGTGTTCAACCCCAAGTTGGGGCTGAATACGCAATGACAGGTGGTCCATAAGTGCCTATTGTCCCCCTCTCAACACTAGTCAAATTCCCACAACTAACTAATTCCAAGTATACCATATCCTCTTCCCCACAACCTACTGACCTAGGGGATAGGACCCCCTTCACTTCCTGCATATTCCCTCAAGCCTTCCACTCCCTCCATGGCTCCATCACCGGGTTGGATGGAAATCTCTCTATTAGAGTTCAGGGAATCTACAACTACAACATGGTTTCTCCTGAGAAAACACTTTCTTCTGCACACACAATTTCTTCTACAAAACAAAATATTACTCACATGCATGCATCCTCTCTTCCCATAGAATTACAACTCCAAATGACTAACATACATTCCCACTATGGATACCTTCAAGATTCAATGCTCATAACTCTCCCGTTTTCCAAAAATCTACATGTAAGAACTCCTCCCCCTTTCCCATCTGGTCCTTCTCTCCCATGATTTCTTGACTCACACTCTTCCCAAAGGTGATTGTACTTAGCCCCCATACTCTCAATAACTATGGGATGTGAATTCCCACACCTCCTGCCCACATGAATTCAATGATTGGCTTTGGGAACATTCAAAGCAGAAATGGAAAGTTCATAGTAAGGATAATTTAGAAAGAAATGGTTTAAGTTTAATATACATGGGTAAACACTCCCCCTTGGACCCATTCACTCTCTTGTGGAAACTAAGCCCCCAAATCTGCAATACATGTCCATATATATCCTAGGATACACTTTATTTATTATATTCAATTTACATAATTTACATATTACATCAACTTGCCCCATGACCATACATCATATTTACAATACACATGGTTTGGGAGTTGAAGTGGGGATGTTACATTACACCTACTTTCTCAACATTAAATCTTTCTCAAAAGGTCCAAATGTGCCTTTGGGGCCTCCAAAGTAAAACACTTGGGCCATATTGTTGGTAAGTATGGTTTAAGGGAGGATCCTAAGAAGATGGAAGCTATAAAGTTAGCCCTGCAAGAATCTCAATGGAAGCTATAAAGGATTGGCCCCACCCTAAGAATCTTAAAATTTTACGAGGCTTCCTTGGTTTAACAAGCTACTATCAAAATTTCATCCAAAATTATGGAAAAATTGTATCCCCTGTCACTACCCTCCTTAAGAAAAATGCTGTCAGTTGGATTGCAATCTCCATTCAATCATTCCAAGCTTTGAAAGAGGCTAAGTGTACAACTCTAGTACTATATATTCTTGAATTCACTAAGACTTTTGTTTTAGAATGTGGTTCCTCAGGGAATGTATTTGTGCATTTCTCATGCAAGAAGGAAGACCCTTGGCCTTTACTAGTAAATAAATTTATGAGTGACACTTAGGAAAATACACATATGAAAAGGAAACATTGGATATTTTCATGTGGTAAATATATGGTGTCCTTACTTGCTTGGGAAACACTTCCAAATTAAAATTGATCATTGTAGCCTCAAATATATTTTGGAACATCGGGTTTCATACCTCGAGCAACATAAGTGGTTGACCAAAATGATTATTTATGATTATGAGATCATTTACAAGAAGTGAAAAGAGAATGTGGTAGCTGATGCTCTTTCCATGAAATATGAAGAAAAAGGTCTCTCTTTTCACTCTCCTGCATTATAGCTAATTGGTTGAAGGAATTTCACTAGGAATGGTTTCAATATCCCAATATGTTTAGCTTGATCCAACAACTTCAACAAGAAAATAATGCATCTTTAGGATATGCTTGGAAAAATGAGGAGCTCCACTACAAAAGTTGCTTGTATTTGAGCAAACAATCCAACTTTAAATACATTGTGCTCTCTAAAATCCATGCCTCACCAACAAAATGTCATTCTGGCTTTCATAAAACCTATGGATGGATCAAATGTTCCCTTTTCTAGGAAGGCATGGATCAAGACATATACAATTTTGTGGAAAAATGTGATACTTGCTAATGCAACAAGGGAGAAACCATAAAAAATCCAGGCACATTACAAGCTCTCCCTATCCCACTTGCTATATGGATATATATCTCTATGGAATTCATCTTCGGATTACCCAAATCTGGAAACAAATCGATCATCATGGTTGTGGTTTATAAAATTTCCAAATATGCTCATTTCTATGCCCTCCAACACCCATTTAAAGTTTCCAGAGTGTCTCAAGTGTTCATGGAAAATATCTTCAAACTACATGGAATGCAACAATATATTATCTCTGACTATGATCCAACTTTCACAAGTAACTTCTAGCAAGAAGTATTTTGTCTCCAAGGCACCCAATTGCATCTCAACACTGCCTATGATCCCTAGATTGATGATCAAACCGAAGCTGCCAACAAGTGTTGGAAATCCTATTTTTTGGTGCTTCACATCGTAACGACAATCTCAATGGGTTTAGTGATTATCCCTAGAGGAATGGTGATACAATAAAACTTACCATGGTGCCACTCACATGACTCCCTTTGAGGTGGTCTATGGTTTAAATTCCCCCTCTATATTATCTTACTTTCTTGGTGTCTCCAAGGTTCAGGAGGTGGAAAAAACCCTTATAGTTCGATATGACATTCTACACACTCTCAAAGAAAATTTTGTCATGGCTCATAATTGAATGAAGAAAAAATCTTATTAGTTTCGTTTAGAATGCCATTTTGTTGAAGGGGATTAGGTGTTTCTTCATTTACAACCATATAAGAAAACTTCCCTCAAAGAAGACCGTTTCCAAAGATTTATCCAAAGTTTTATGGCCCTATACAATCATAATGAGCATGGGGCCCATGGATTACAAATTATCCCTTCCCAGTCACTCTAAGATCCATCCAATTTTTCATGTCTCTTGCTTAAAAAAAGCGATTGGATCCAAGTGATAGATTCAAACTAGTCTCCTTAAATTAAATAAAGAAGGTTCCATTTGGTTGCAACCACAAGCTATCCCAGACCAATGCGAGCATTACTTCTGTCATCACACAATTTCAGAAGTCTTAATACAATGGAAGGATACACAACCCAAGGATGCCACATGGGAGCCAATCGCCATTGTCCAACAATTCCCACATCTCAAGCCTCAAGGACAAGGATTTTCTTTAAGGGGGAGGGCATGTTATGGTCCTAACCTCCCTAACCCCTTAATTAGATAATATGTATTTCTATGTAATAAAGGCCATCATTAGTAAATAAGGCATATGCAATAATGTGAATACAACTCTTGTAGGAAGACCTAATAGAAGGTTTCACCTCTAAAACGTTCCTCCTCTAGAATGTTCTCAAGAAGATAGAAGTAGTATATATAGAGGTAGAAAGAATTGTGAAGCTTCTAAAATAATTTGTACTTAGTGTAATTAGGAACACCATTTTGCTGAAGGGGATCATGTGTTTCTTCATCTACAACCATGTAATAAAACTTACCTCAAAGAAAACCACTATCAGAATCTTTCTCCAAAGTTTTATGGCCCCTATACAATCATCAAGAGCATGGGGCCCATGTATTACAAATTATACCTTCCCAGTAACTCTAAGATCCATCTAATTTTTCATGTCTCTTGCTTAAAGAAAGTGATTGTATCCAAGTGACAAATTCAAACTAGTCTCCCTAAATTGGACGAAGAAGGTTCCATTTGATTGCAACAACAATCTCCCCAGGCCCAATGCAAGTGTTGTCTCTATCAATGCACAATTAAGAAAGTCTTAATATAGTGGAAGGAAACACAACCCAAGGATGCCACATGTAAGCCAACTGCCATTTTGCAGCGATTACCACATCTCAAGCCTTGAGAAAAAGGTTGTTCTTTAAGGGGGAGGGTAGGTTAAGATCTTAACCTCCCTAACCCATAAATTAAATGATATGTATTTCTATGTAATAAACGACATGATTAGTAAATAAGGCCTATGTAATAATGTGAACACAATTATTGTAGGAAGAATTACTAGAAGTTTCCGCCTCTAGGAAGTTCCTCCTTTAGAATATTCTCAAGAAGATAGAAGTAGTATATATAGAGGTAGAAAGCATTGTAAAGGTTGTCTTGTGAAATCATTTGTACTCAATGTCATTACAAACACCATTTTGTTGAAGGGGATTAGGTGTTTCTTCATCTACATCCATATAAGAAAACTTCCCTCAAAGAAAACCATTGCTAGAAGCTTTCTCCAAATTTCAATGGCCCCTATACAATCATCAAGAGCATGGGGCTCATGGATTACAAATTATCCCTTCCCAATCACTCTACGCTCCATCCAATTTTTCATGTCTCTTTCTTAAAGAAAGTCATTAGATCCAAGTGACAGATTCGAACTAGTATCCCTGAATTGGAGGAAGAATGTCTCATTTGATTATAGTCACAAGCCATCCTGGCCCAACATGAGCATTGTGTCCGTTATCCCACAATTCATGAAATACTAATACAATGAAAGGATACACAACCCAAAGATGCCACATGGAGCCAACTGCCTTTCTGCAAAAATTCCCACATCTCATGCCTTAAAGACAAAGTTGTCCATTAAGGGGGAGGGCATGTTAGGGTCCTAACCTCCCTAACCCCTCAAGTATATAATTTGTATTTCTATGTAATAAAGGCCATCATTAGTAAATAAGTCCTATGTAATAATGTGAACACAACTATTGTAGGAATACTTACTAGAAAGTTCCACCTCTATAAAGTTCCTCCTCTAGAATTTT
>SNQJ01S0117003.1:0-27772 GCA_010110895.2 Picea sitchensis | reverse complement strand
TTGTTTTTATTTTTGTTCCTATGCTCATAGTTTCCTTTAGTTTTTGTTTAATTCTTGTTAATAGCTTTGTTGTTTTCTTTCTAACATTTTACCATACAACTGTCATGACTAGCAGAGCCCAACTAGGCATGTAAGCACTCACTTTTTGCTCACACAACGACGAGAAGAGTGCAAACACTCAGTTGTAGCTATGTTGGACATAGGGAAGACTCTCATCCCATGTGCAAGGGTGCTTGGAATTATACATGCACAAGATATGCATGATCATTTGATTTACAACCTCAGTTTGGCCATCTGTCTGTGGGTGGAAGGCTGTGGATTTGTTGAGCTTGGTGTCCAACGATGACCAGAGGATTGACCAGAATGTGCTAAGAAATCGACTGTCCTGATCTGAGAAAATGGTTTGTGGGATTCCAAAATGTACCCAGACTCGTTCAAAGAATATCTTGGCAGTGGCCTATGCTGTGATGCTCTTCTTGCAGGCGGCTAGAATCGCCATCTTAGAAAAGCGATCAACAACCACAAAAACACAGTCATTTCCCCACTTGGTGGATGGGAGGCCCAACATGTAGTACATGGATATGGATTCCCATGGAATGTCATCAGTAGGCATAGGGTTTTACAGGCCTTGTTTCTTATTGGTTAGCTTGGAAATAACGCAGGCAATGCAGAACCTGATATACTTGTTGACCTACTGTCGAAGTTTTGTCCAGTAGAAATGTTTCTACAACATTTCCACTATCTTTTGGACGCTGAAGTGTCCTGCCACCCGACTTTAGTGGAATTCCCAGATTATCTTTGCTCACTCGATTGATGGAATGTTGATATGGCCCAGACGACACATCATCCCATCCTAAAGATGGAAATTAGCGATAACTGCATTTGTGCCCAACATTTCGTAGGTGGTGGTGAAGTTCGGGTCTGTCTCATAGAGTTGGGGCCATTCAAAGGTCTCATGGTTGCAATATTATAACACCATGGTGAGTGCCGTGATTGGTGGTCTACTGAGGCAATCAACGGTGCGATTGGTTCTTCATGTTTTATACTTGATGTTGAGGTGGAATTGCTGCAAGTATGTGGACCACTTCTGATGGAAGTCATTCTGCAATTTGCCTTGTGTTTGCATGAACTACAATGGCTTATGATCAATGTGGATGACTGTCTCATTCCCAAGAATTTAATGTCTCTATTGGCGACAGACTTTCACAATGGAGTACATTTCTTTGTTGTAATTAGGGTACTTACGAACAACATATGATAATGTCTCACTATGATATGCCACGGGGTGGCCATGCTGAGTGAGAAAGACACCCAAAAAATAGTCTGAAGCATCTATCTCTATCTCAAAGGGCTACTACAGGTCCAATAGTGAAATTCTTGGGGCTGAGCACAAGCGCTACTTCAAATCATTGAACTTTTGTTGTTGGGATTGGCCCCACGCAAATTTCTCCTTACCACCACCCCTGGTTACTTGGCTAAGGGCCCATGCAATATGGGAGAATCCCAACACGAACCATGTTGATCAATGATGTAGCCTAGGTAATGGACCTTGTCCATGCCGGAGGAGCATTTTTCCAAGTTGGCATATAGCTTGTGTGGCTGCAAGGTGTACAAAATCTACTGAATATGATGCAAGTGTTCTTCCCAAGTCTTGTTGTAAATGAGAATGTCATCTAGATACACCACTATAAAAGTATTGGTGAATGTTCATAGGATATCTTCCATCATCCTCATGAAAGTGGTTGGATCATTTTTCAAGCCAAAGAGAATGACCAACCATTTGAAAAGACCTTCCTTTGACTTTAAGGTAGTCTTCCATACATCTGTCTATTTTATCGGGACTTGGTGGTACCCAGACTTCAGATCAATCTTACCGAAGTATTTTCCCCCCGTGAGCTGATCAAGGAGGTCATCGATTCAGGGAATCGGGTACCGGTTTCTTACTATGATTTTATTCAGGGGTCGGTAGTCAATGCAGAGTCACCAGGTTCCATCTTTCTTCTGTACCAACACGATTGGGATCCCGCAAGGTGATGAGATGGGATGGATGTGCCCCTTTTGGAGCACTTCTTAGATCTTCCACTTGATCTCCTAATTATATAATAGAGAAAGGTGATAGATTGACCCATTGGGAAATGATGTGTCGGGGGTCACATCGATGGGGTGCTTGACCTGACAATGCATAGGTACCCCGGTAGGTGAGGAGAATATATCCAAGTATGCTTCCACTAACTTATCCACTTGCTCCTACTATGTGGATAGCTCGACCTTGAAGACCCTGTATGTGGCTGTGATATTTCGCTCATTCAAAGAGCGAATCACAAAGAAGATAAAATTCCCTGTCTCAGAGATGACCTTCCTGCATTGCTTGGCAGAGATCAAGAAAATAGCACTAGGTGGGACTGCCTTCGATATCCTGTACAATTTCTTGTTCAAATTAATAATAATGTTGCGAGGCCTAGAATCATATACAACATGGAGTTTCCATATATATGGCTGGCCCAAAAGAACATTACAAACTTTGAGAGGGGAAAAATCGTTGTTTATAAGTTTCTGTGGTGAGGAGTTTCTCTTGTGTTGTTCATATAATCCACAGTTGGTGTCATTTCGTCATCGACATTTCGAATCTGAATCAGGATTCATCATCAGGACTAATCATCGAGTTAGAGCTAGCTGATCTTCGTCAATTAATACTATAAATGCAAGACAATTTAAAAGTTATTTAATTAAGTCGGTTGTCTTAATTTCAAAATATAATTTAATAAAGGAGACTTAATATTAATTAATGAGACTTAAATCTAGGGTTTTGCAAATAATAGTTAGTATGTATAAGTCTAAAAACTAGGTTATACAAGGCTTACATTATTTGTTTAGGGTTTTAGGTAATTTGTTAGGTTTTACTCTTACTTAGTTATTTAAGTAGTGGTTTGCTTTTAATTATTTATTTGTTTTAAGGTTTAGTTAATTAGGTTTTTCTTTTAATTGATTATTTAGTAGTGTTAGTGTAAATGTAGTGGGGTTATCTGTGGTTTAGGATATTAATGACATATGATAACATATGTGTATTAATATTGAGGATTACTCATTTAGGTTTTTATTTTATTTAAGCACTTAGTTTTAGTTATATCTAGTTAATAGAATGGATAATATATGTTTGTAGTAATAATATCTAGTGAGGGTATTAGGGTTTGTAAAAGGATTAGGGTTTTAATTAATAAAGTGTAAAGAGACATGTTCTAAATTAGAATTTTTAAGTTAGTAGTGAATTCTAGGTTTCCTTACTCATTTAGATTTTTAATTTAAGCACTCATGTTTTAGTTGTAACTTTTTAATATAATTGATAGTGTTTTTAATATAAGTTTGTAGGGTAATAATATCTAGTGAGGGTATTAGGGTTTGTAAAAGGATTAGGGTTTTAATTAATAAAGTGTATAGTGACAAGTTTTAAATAAGAATTTTTATAGTAGTAGTAAGACTAGATAGACCCCTAAACCTATTCAATTTAAACCAAAACAAGCGGGGAAAGAAAAGGAAAATGTCGGTGTCATACCTGATTTGTCCCATGATGTTCCCTTAATTGGTTGATTAATGGGTGCCAAAAGCTACTTACCTCCAGGCCACCATCTCTGTTCATGTTGTTGGGGTGCTTGATTATTTCTATAGCTTCTCTTAAGAGTCTTTTGTAGTAGCGACCCTCTTTTGCTAGTATCTTGGTATCCTCAAGGCAAACATGTTGTTTGGTTTTGAGGGAGTGTTCTGCTAAGGCGGAGGTGCGGGTATGTTCCTTTGTAATGTATTCTTCATGTTCCTTAATCCTTACCTGGAATGATCATCCAGTTTCACCAATGTAACATTTCCCACATGAACATGACACTTTGTAGATTCCTTTCTCTTGTCGGTTGTCTGTAGGGTCCTTTACAGACTTCATTCTTTGTCTGATAGTAATTAGGGGAAAATCACACAATACCTCGTCTTTAAAGGGCTTGATGCCGTATGACTGGCAACATTGTTGGCTAACGCGGATGCCACTTCCTTGGTGGAGCCATCCAACGGTGCAGGGTTACAAGTGCGGTGTTGTTAGCAGGGAAAGTCGCTTGAAAACCTGTTTTGAGATGAGTTTCTTCTGGTTATCGCTATCAATGATGAAGTGCAACGAGGTACCCTTCACCCACATCTATGAATGAAAAAGGAGCTCACCTTCCTTTGGCTTGTTTGGTTCACCGGGATGGAGCTTGGTGGTAGCAATGGGTTCTGCATCAATGATCTATCTCACCCTTTCTAGTTTCGGCTCAGAGTCAAAACCCGCATCTGATTCAGAGGATTTCACCTCAGCCACCAACCATTGCTTTGAGCGGAAATCAACAATGTTATGCTAGTGGATCTTATGGAAGTCATACCACTTCCTGGTATCTTTCTTTGTCTTTCCGGTGTCCTTATTTTCTTGTGTCTTGGACTGGTTGTCCTAAGGTCGTGTGTCTTTGCTCTGTCCTTTGTTCTGCGAGTTGGGGCCGCCCTTTCTTGTCTTTTGTTGTGAGGGGTTCCCATGCCCAAATTGTTGCGTCCTTTGTTTGAGCTTCTGTTCATTTTTTACGACATATCGGTAGGCCACGCCCAAGGATGAGATGTCAAAAAACTCCATTTCACATCATGGATGTATCTATCTAGACCGTCATGATACTTGAGTACTAAATGTCACTCAAAATCTTTGAAATTACCTGACTTGGTGCACAAGGTATGGAAGATATTTGTGAACCCAGCTTGGTGCACAAGGTATGGAAGATATTTGTGAACTCAGGCACTGCTAGGTATCTTTCCTATTGCAGTGTGGTCCATTTTGTATACATGTCATCATAACTTCCAATAGGGTAGTATTGTTCCTTAATAACATCCTTGAAGGACTCCTAGGTGACTGCGACTATAAATAATGAGGGTTCCTCTATTTCCTTTTGCTCACAGAAAGTTTCCCACCAATCTTTGAAATGGGGAACGACTTTGAGGAGCGCAAAAGTAATATTTTCTCCATTTGAGAAGCTATGGACAGATAAATACCCTTCTAGTAGATTAAACCATTTGTCTACAACATTTTCGTCTATCTGACCTTCAAATATATGAATATCGAAATTGATTTGTACCTTGAAGGGGGGGGCGCCTCCGTTTGAGGAAGATGCGTCACCTGTTGGTAGCTGTCGAAGAATTTGCGCAAAACTATCCATCATCTCGTTCCTTTATTGCATGAGGGATTCCTCTAGAATTTTTTTGAAGGGATCTCGTGTCTTGTCGTCTTTCTTTTCTCCTACCATGAGAGGTCACTTGGGTGTGCAAGAGCTTTTTTCCTCAAGAGAAACAAGCTTGAGACCCAATTCTTTGTACCCTGACCTCGTTGGGGACATGCATTAAGAACGACAAGGAGAAGACCGCTCTGGTACCACTGATCCAGATTTTATGAGTAGAACAAAATGAATACAGATTATTATCAAAATATTCTTAACAAAGAATAATAGATATACAGTAAAACTAGTTTCTATTCAATAAGGAAATAAGCTGAAATTGTAAAATGCTATGGAAAACAAGCTTGCTAGAATGGTGGTGTCTTATCTATGAGAAGAGATGTGACGGCTGCAATCATTCACCAGAAGATGATTACAATGAGGCTCTCAAGGCCTTTTTACAATAAACATGAATGTCAAAAACCCTAGACATCCCAAAACCTAACCCTAGGAGATGAAGCGTCAAAAGTCATGTGGGCTCCGTTTGGGTAATTTAGTACATCAACTTCCCGGGGTCATAACTTTTTCATACGTTCTCCATTTTAGGCACATGATATCCCATTGGAAAGGTATATCCGAGAAATATACATATTTCTTGTAGCGAGCCCTACACATGTTCACTATGGCGAGCCCTAAAAATGTTGTTTAGGGCCTCAAAACGACCCCAGAAGTAAGGGACCCAACAACAAGGAAAAAAATGCCGAACAAGAAAACTGCCAACATGAGCCAATTGGAATAGGTGGGAGGCCACTGACATCCATCTGGATCAGTGACACTAAAACAAGCTTCCTATTCATTCAAAATCCACATGAAACTCTCCCTATGCATATATCCTCTTTAGGCATACATAATTGATAGAAAGAACATCTCAACCGTAATATAATATAATTGCTTTCACCTTTTGCATAACATGTATGCATCATTAGAAGATCTTTTCATTCAGGTGTAACCCTAGCATGAAAGTTGTCCTGTTTGATCCAATTCATATGGTTTATAAGAGATGGTTAATATTAGGAAGTTTAAATTTGAATAGCATTGTATTATCATGTTTTAAGGTTAAAATATACAAAAAGTGGTTTTATTGTGGTTAAATGATAAATTGGTGGGATTGTTTCTCACTTCGCTTACATTCGATGTCCAATATTTTGATGCTTGCACCCTTTTTAAAATACCTAAGAATCCCTAAAACACATCTTAGGATATAGTGTTGAAGAAAATATAAAAAGTGTTGAAGAAGTTTGGTGGACTTTGGGGTGCATGTCCTAAGTTGATGTGATGACATCCCCTTTCACTCCACTACTAACATTTTCAATGGCTTGGTGTAAGTCTCATAGATCCTGTTAACTTTTGGGTGTTGTCTATGTGATTCTAAAAAAATTACCAATATTATGTTTGTAAGTGTTGTCTCTTTGATATTCATAAAAACCACATATCCCATGACTGAGGTTCTATTTTACATTAAAAATCTTCTTTGTGGGATGCACTACATGGGTGCATTTGTGAGAAACAAAAATTAAATACACTTATCTTGTGACATCTTGTAATTGATTCTATGATTATAAATCTCCTATCCTCCTTGTGTGTTACCCAAATTAGTTGTGAGAACCAATCCATGATAGCATATAAGTCCCGACATGCCATGATCCTTATGCCAATAGGGATATCAACAAGGAAGTGATGTCCCTACTAACATAATGGTTGACTGGTTGTGGGATGAGTATGATTCCTTGCTCAGCCTTCCCCTACTCCTTTGTGGGACATATTGTGTGGGTGCATGTGTGTGAAATTACAACTGGATATGCCTATCATGTGGCATCTTGGAATTTCTTCTACAACTATAAAATCTACTCCTCTCCCTCCTTTTCTCTAGGAATAAATAGCGCTATAAATTTAAAACTTTCTTAATATCAATGGTTATTAGGGATAGGGATTTGTTGAGGGGTCCTAAATCCATTTGACTCAACAGTAGGAACCAAACCCGCCACCAAGGGCCAATTAGACTCTATAGCATTTAATGGTGGAACTGTTCTCCAGATCTTGCAATCTGGCCAAATGATTGATGGGATTTACGTAGTGATTGACAATATGTCTTCTTGTGAAAGCTCGTCCTTCAGTTCAAACGTTCTCTTTTTGGTATTTTCTCTCATAGGTGGGACCGATACAAGATAAATGCTGGTATAAACCAGCTGGGTAACAAAGGGGAAGGACTTAAATACCGAAGAAGGCTGAGTTCGAGATAACCCTTCTGCTCAAGCATGTAGACAATGATTCTTACACCTACAACAAGCCTAGTACTAATACATTAACCTGCTGGTGTTCCAATTTTTGACTGAGATACGATTATCAGGAGAAAAACATACATGCAATAAATGATGGCAAGAAAAATAGTTTCCTTAACTCTAATAATCAATCACATATTAACACAACGATTTACTTTTCATCATTAAAGACAAGAGCTATACAAATATTGAATCAGATAACTTATCAATAGATTTAGAGGCTCTTACTCGTTACAACATCCATTCATGAGATAAAATAATAAATAATTCTTCTTCAGATCCAATCACACACGCTTTTGATGAAAAACACAAAATTTTCTATGGTCCTAAACATGACTTCTCAATTAAGGTAGGTCTGAAATAGTTCTTTACAAATCCAAAAATGAGGGTCATTGCAAAAAACATCGACCTTTTCTAACACGATGATCCTCTTATTTATAACATATTATTAACTAAAAATAAATATCAAAAGTGAAGCTAAGTAAAACAAAAAATTGCCACATGGCACTTTCATCTCTCAATCTTCTAAGAGTCATCAAATGATCTCACTTGAGTGGATGACTCTTCTCATACTCCTACCATTTGACGAAGATTTCCTTGCACGTGTTGGCGTACAGGAACCCATGCTAGTCCATCGGGGCCAAAAGGATCTCCTTTATCTCCACTGCCCCTTCCTGATATTTGACTACTTTAGCACTTAGCTGCTATAGCACTGCTCGAGCCTTTATCGGCTGCTCCATGAACTGTTTCACTTGTCCTGGTGCCATGTTTGCCACCTTTTTTTATCTCTACAGCCCACGATGAGTCTTGTTCGACATGAAATTTTACTATGTCATGCAAGTCGAAAAAGTCATCGGTTGTGCCAAATTATGGATGGCTAATGTCTCTCATCGCCCGATTGATCTTGGCCCATCTCTTTTCACACTCAACCCACTTCTCTTGGATTTCCCGATGAGGTTCTTTGGCCATTCTCACCCAGTATTCGACTGACTTCTTTATGTGGTCGATGTTGCTATCCCTGAGTACCTGAATGTCATGTTCTTCAGCATCTCGACCCTGCTAAACGACATTGATGTATTCGATCCTTTCCACTACTTGGTGTGCTTTCTCATACCATATTTCCATATCTTTGCACGTCTCTAGTGCCATGTGGGTGTCTTCTTGGAAATCGACTATTCCTGCAACTTAAAATAAAATTTCAGAGACAGTGTAAAAACAAAAACTGGATAAAAACATATAAATTATAGCCATGTAAAGTTTACAGACTCGGAAACATACCTCTGAAGCTCGTTAAAACCTGGTTATTTTTTATAATCACAGAGTTGATATAGCCTTCGAGTCGCTCGTCTTTCTCCTTCGGATGCTTTGGAATTCTCTTATGCACAGAATAATTTCGTTTACAACGACTCAAGAGAATTTAAACAGGGAAGAACTTACTGCATCGCATTAGCCATTCAATTTGGATTATGAGTGAAATTTTAAAAAAATTGTCGCCGAATCTCTATAACTTAAATTCATTGTGGGTTGACAGCAGAGGCATGGGTGGTGATGTGGTATATCGGTGATTTTAAATGAAGTTTTTTATTGGTGCACAAGGTAGAAACTAATGCAGGATTGGGTATTAATTAGCTCCTTAAATGCTCCAAATATGATCGTATCTAAAGCTAAAACGTCCCATCATGTCACTCTCTCAATGGGTGGATCAGGGATCGGGAGTGTGCTATGGACGTTTTTCATTGATAAACCCCTACAAAAAGTTCTGACGCCAATTGATTTTACTGTACATTGCTGATGTGGAAACGCTTACTCAGAGGTGTGACTCAGACTTAGGGAGCCAAGGATGACTCGGGATAACACTAGACCGTATGACCCTCTTACTTGATAAAGACACATGGCATTGAAGACCAATGACTTAATTTTCTTGTGTTAATCAGAGTCAGTATTTTCCTCAAGTTATTCGTCCTAAAACAAACTTTAGCATGTTGATGCCGAAAAATTGTCCAGGATCAGTGTTCGACGAAAAACCTATCAAAGTACTTTCGAATCAGCTCCCTTGAAAAATTCCCAATGCCGAAAACGCATCGGGGATAACTTTTATCATGGTCAAAATGTTGTCAATGATCCTTCTAGTTTTTCCCTGGTATCGATGAAGCCAATTGGGGCATCGGCCTTTGGAAATATCTTTCCTCTCTTCATTAACGTGTATCCCCCTCGTCTTTTACCGACATCGAAGGGGAATCAACTATTGACGATATCCTTATGCAATACTTGATGCAAACAAAAAATTCCTTTTGTCGATGCCGATTGAGATTGACACTTGGCGGCTGGGGTTTTCCAAGTGGCTATTTTCCTTCTTTGAATTACTTTCGATGCCGACCCTAAGCACGTTCAGTGAAGTGTTTGACTGTCAATTCTTTATTCAGGTGTTTAAATTATTTTTATTTATGGGGTTTCATAAGTTCAAGAAAACCTGAATGGGTGATGAGAGTCATGAAAATAAGAAGAGACAAAACATTTTTGAAATTTGAAATTGAATCAGTCAGTGCAGAAGATCAAGTGGTACCCAAAAAGGTAATAATATGACAGAGGTTTTTTTAGGGTGTGTTGAGTTCTCAACAAATGGTGACTTATTGGGCGAAAGCAGAATCTTTGTACCTTCCCTGGGCTTAGCTGATGAAGAAGATGGTTAAGAACTTAACTGGTTTTATATCAGAGCCTCTTCCATCATTACATTTGAAATTCCCCAGTGGGTGAATCCGGGCCTGCTTGTGGGGTTTCAACCTTTATTCCACCTTCGTTTCCTGTAACCATGACCCATGCCCCCTTTTGATGTGAGTCGAGTAAAGCATTCACTGGCACCAGGCCCTTTGGTTATCATCCTTCACTTGCTACGGTGTTGCTCTGCTGCCAGTGAGCATCCATAGCCCCGACGGAGTCACCCTGACGTCACAGGCCTTGCTCCGTTACCAGTGAGTGTCCATAGCCCCACCGAAGTTATCTGCATACCCTCTCCTACTTTTCACTCATTTGATATAATTGATTTTATTTTGGCAGAATTCCTTGAGCGAGTGGGAGAGGGGGATGTCTGTTATTTGAAACATGATATGGTTAAGGTGAATTCTTGCTAGCTCTGTCTTGAGTT
The DNA here is from genome assembly GCA_010110895.2 of Picea sitchensis. Classification (NCBI taxonomy): domain Eukaryota; kingdom Viridiplantae; phylum Streptophyta; class Pinopsida; order Pinales; family Pinaceae; genus Picea; species Picea sitchensis. The sequence goes on along the minus strand of SNQJ01S0117003.1, from coordinate 17,084 downwards.
ACATGTGGTCCTTTCCATCACTTTTCCAAGGTTGTTTATTTTCAAAGGTTAGATTCAAAATTCCATTAAGACAATCAACAATTCACCCAATGTTTCTTATGTTGCATGTAAGCATGTGTCTGAAATAGATTTTTCTACATCATATTGATTGAGGTCAACCAAATGCCTTGCGCAACACAACTTCAAAGCGCAAAGAATATGAAAAAAGGAAACAAAAAAAAAAATAACATGGAAACACACATACGCATATTTATTTATTTATTTTTATTTATTTTTAATTTTTTTTTTATAATAGAAATATATTATTAGGGCTTGCCCATTCACCAAGAAGGCATTAGGTTCCTCCCTCAGATTCTACAACCAATACGTGCATGCCCTAAGTTTATTGGCTACCTGAAAAGGTCCGAACCATAGATTCTGAAACTTTGAATGTTTTCCCTTCAACTCGTTTGCTTTGTCCCATTTTAGGACTAGGTCTCCCACTTAAAGATTATTCTCTTTGGCCTTATGCTTATCAAACCACCTTTCAACTATCTATTGATGAGATATGAACTTTTATTTTTCTTTGTCCCTCTCTTCTTCCAGCATGAGGAGGGTATCAATTCTCTGTTGTATAACTGATGAGGGCTATCCTCTAGAATCTTGAGCACGTTGAAGAGATGAAATATATAGCCCATTCAGGAGAATGGCTTCATGTCCGTATACCAGAAAGTATGGTGAATTTCCTATAGCTTCCTTGGGTGTTACTCTATCATCCCATAAAGCGTTATGGAGTGAACTATGCCAATTCCTCTAGTTGTCTACAACTGTTTTCTTCAATATCCTCACTAGGTTCTTATTGGTTGATTCTTCCACTCTGTTCCCCCGTGGACAATAGTTTGCAGAGTATCTGATTATGATTCCTTTGTCTAAAACAAACTCTGTTAATAGGGTGGAAGAAATGTAAGTGATATTATCAAAAACAAGGATGGAAGGTACACCGAACCTTGTGATCAGCTGTTGTATGAACTGGATCACCACCTTTTCATTTACATGAGTCAGAGGGATGGCCTCTACCCATTTCATGAAATAGTTTGTGGAAGTTAGTATGTATCTATGCTATTTTGAAGAACTCAGTGTAATTTTTCCTATGATATCTAATCCCCATTACTTGAATGGTCTAGAAACGACCACCGGTTGGAGTGGGAAAACTGTTCTCTTTTCCCTCCCCGTGCTTATTTGACAAGTTTTACAGTTTCTAGCGTATGTGTGAGCGTCCCTGAATAGAGTAGGCCAATAATAGCCAACTCTCAGTATTTTATGAGCAGTGGTGTTTCCTGTGAAATGTCCACCTGCAAGACCACCATGGATGTCCTTCATAACTTTTTCTACATCTTTACATTCGAGACATCTTAAAAGTACCCCATCATAATTAACACGGAAGAGAACTGAATTTATGAGGCAATATTGTGCTGATTTTAACCTAAGGGCTCTCCTTTCCATAAGATTTAGGTTTTCTGGGCAAGTTCCATGATGCCAGAGATAAGTCAGTTTCTCATACCAAGACTCCTGCTCTGGGGAGACGTATGAAGCTTCACCACACTACAATGCTACTTCATTCTCCCATCCAGGGTCTTCATTTACTTGGTCCCAGAATTCAACTACCAGTTTGCATAACCCTTGTACTTTAGCCAATTTAGCAGGTTTTATATCTAGATCAAATTCTTGGATTAATGCCATCCAGTTTCCTCTTCTTTCCCCCATCTCCCCTTGAGTGAATAGGGATCAGACTGCAGGGTGAGGCACTATGACTTTGGTATGGTTCTTCAAGATGTAAGATCTGAAGTGTTTCACTACCTTGTATACTGCATAAGCCTGCTTGTCTATATCATGGTAATTTATATCATCCCCTTGGATATTAGTTCTCATAAATAAGATCGGTCCCTCATTGTTGTCATAGTCTTTCTGAGTCAATACTATAACTAACGATTGTTCGGAGGCAAAAGAGTAGAGGAAGAAATCTTTGCTAAAATCGAGACTTCGCAACACTGGGGCTTGAGATATTGTGGTCTTAATATTTCTGAAATAACTTTTCCATTCATCATCCCACTTAAATTCAACATCTTTACGGATCATTTTTTGTAAGGGTTTGATCGTTTCAGCAAAATCGAGGGTTAATTTCCTCACAAAATTGATTTTTCCAAAGAAGGATTGCATAGTATTTTTGTTGTGAGGTGATGGGAGATGAGCTATAGCCCTAATCCGTTATGGGTCTATGCATATTCCTTATTGAGATATAATATGACCTAACAATTTACCTTCATCGACACCAAAAATAGTTTTCTTAGGATTTAAGGATATACTGTATTTCCTACACCTTTCGAAAATCTGGGTTAAGTGTTGAATGTGATCTTCTCTGTTCTTTGAATACACAGTTACATCATCCAAATAGAATACTAAAAACTTGTTAATTAGTCCTGGAAACACTACATCCATGGCCCTTTGGAAGGTCGCCCCTGCATTGATTAACCCAAAGGGCATATGTTTATAAGCGAAGGTTCCCCACTTGGTTCGGAATGTAGTCTTCAAATGGTCTTCCTCCGAAACTAGAACTTGGCTATAACCTGAAAAACCATCCAGTAGGGAGATGATCTCGGAGACAGACATAGTTTGCAAGATTTTCTCCATTGGTGGGACTGGGTAGTTGTCCTTTTCTGAATCTCTGTTGAGGTTTTGGAAATCTACGCATAGGCGGATCTCCCCAGAATTTTTCCTCATAGGAACCAAATTTGCTAACCATGCAGAGTGTCTAACTTGGAAGATAATCTTGACATATATTAGTTTCTTTAACTCCTGACACATGAGAGGCTACAGGGATGGGTGGTACTTCCAGAGCTTCTTTTGGAAGGGTTTCACTTCAGGATTTAATGGGATAATGTGTTGAATGATACAAGTATCATAAGTTTTTAGATGTTAGTAGGACCATGCAAATGATATTGTCTGAAAAGTTTGAGATAGGAATTCCTTTCCTCTTTATATACTGTCTTGCCGAGATTTATATTCTTGGGGTTTTCTAGGGTTCCTATTTTTATAGTTTCATGCATGGGACAAGAACTCCCCATCTTTGCATTCTTTGACCCTTTAAATATTTCCCTTAGGTCAAAAAGGTTTTCTAAATTGGCTACTCCCTTCGGTATTGTGTGAGACCTTCGTTTGTTAGTCGGTTGATCTGTATGAGGATCGGTTTTTGCTATTGATCCTGGAATACTTCATCGTCAATAGCCAGGTCTTTAAAATTATCCTGATTGGTCAAAAAGTTGATGATTTGTTCATCTCCTTCAAAGACCTTCCAATTAGAAATATTTTTGGGCATCGACGATTTGTAGAGTAGCTCCACAGTGAACCAGGAGGCTTCATAGTATTCTAGAGGTGATAGCCTTGAGGCAACGGTGGCAAGAGAATCAACAAGAATGTTCTTTGTTCTAGGGATCACTGTAATGTTAAAGGCTTCAAAATGTTCTATTAATCTGTGCACTTCCTATTGGTAATTTCTTAGGTGGGGGGAGTTTCAATGTATAGTGTTCCTGACTTATTTAACGATTATTTAAGAATCTCCAAAAACTTTCAATTCTCTAACATTTAAGTCTATGGCTTTCTTTATCACTTGTACTAGAGCTTCATACTCAACGGTGTCGTTTGTGCATTCAAATTTTAGTCTACAAGACATGAAATTTCATTTACCTTTTGGATCAATGAGGATGCAACATGCGCCTGACCCTTCTTTCAATTTATATCCATCAAAGTATAAGGTCCAAACTTGTGGGAAAAACCTATCAACTTCCTCTTTCTTATCACTTTCCTCCTTTCCTCCTATCCGTTATGTGGTTTCTAACGCTTGTTCCTAACAGAAGAGGGTTTCCTCTGCCGTCGTTGGAAAATTTTATTGAAAACTTATTTTAGAGTTTTGAGTAAGAGGAACATCAGATGAGAGGGGGGGAGAAATTCCCAAATTTAGATTCACATGAACAATTTCCTAGTATGGGAAAATCTGTTGATGAGGGATCATTAAGGGTTTCTAGGTCGGTGACCATGTGTTTTAGATATCTTTCCCTATCAATTCTGATAAGATTCGCGTGTCCCTTTAATGGTAGCCAAAGGTGAGCCCATTCTGTACTAAAGTATCTGATTAACTTCTTAGACCAATATCAACTTAGTAGCAATCCATAGGCTTCTAGGATATCTACTACAATGATGTCAATTACTTGAACAAATTTAGTGTGTGTCACTATTTTGATCATCACATCTTTGAGCTCTCCAATAACCTTCACCTGGGTTCTGTCTAGTTGTATTACATGTTTATCGCTTTTGAGAGGGACTGCATTTAATTTTTTTCAAATAGACAATGGCATAATATTGGAGGATGATCCTGAGTTGACCAAATAGTTATGTAGGTTTATGTTGAAGACTTCAAATGTCAAAAGGAACGGTGGGACAAAAGGTTTTCCCTTCTTATCTTCAGAGAAGGTGTTCATAGTTGGTTTAATTCTTAGATCTGTGGGAGTTAGATGTTCTCCTTGGTCAGTGCATGTTGTAGGATTTTCTACTTATTTCAATGCTTGTAATAGAAAGTCCTTTTGCTGAGGGATTCTACACATGTCCATGGCCATTATATTTTCCTTAAACTTTTTCAATTCTTCTACTATGTTGTAGTTTAGCTTGGGCGATTCTCGTGTCTGGATGTTTATAGGATTTATTCGGGGAACAAAATGTGCTTTTGGGTGATCGGAATCTGGTTTCCCCCCTGAAGTTTGGGTCATAGTAAGGTCGTTTGAGACAGGTTGACCCCTACTTCGTGTTTTCACAACCAAGACCTCTCTGGGTGGTTCTTGAACCTCAAATAAGTCTTTAGAAGGGATTGGCAGGTCAGATTCCTAGATCAACATGGTTGCTTCTTCTGGTGGATCAACTTCTTCCTGATCAACAATATTCATAACCGAGATGCTTGATTGTTCGGTTAGGGAAACTTCATCTAGAAACCGGTTGGCCATCAAATTCATGGCATGCACCCATTGTGGGCAGTCTCTTTCAGAGTGTTTCTCTTGGTGATAAGTACAGAAAGAGTCGGATGCTACATTTCCCATATCGATGTTTAAGTTGGCTGGGGGGGGGGTTCAATTGCTTTGAAAGGTGGATTTATTTTAAAAAAGGGTTCATAGGACCTCTGACCTTGGTTTCCTTCCCCTACACTTCTCTTCATGTCTATGATTTTGTTCGACAACTTCTTAACCATGCATTGTAGGTATTCTATGTCTCCACTCCCCTTTTTGGGACCTTGTTCTATTTATTTCCTTGGGGGTCTAGTTAATAGGAGTCCTCTCCTAGGAGGAGGTTGAACTTCCTTCTTAACTAATGAGACCTGGCCTTCTTTACATCCCTTCATTTGGAATTCTATTGTTTTGGCTTCTTCAAAATTCTTATCTAAGGTTTCTTTGGAAACCCTCTTCACAAACATGGAAATAAAAGCTGGGAGAGCATTAGCATATACTTCGATTTGCAACTCTTGTGTGGGTTTAGCTTCGGGTTGAATTTTTTTTAGGATAGTGGTGAACCGTTGATTAAATTCTTTAACCTTCTCCTTTGAAATCATGGTGGCGGTGAACAACTCGACCATCAAATCTCCTATAGTAGTTTCTTCTGCAAATTTATCTAAAAAATCCTTTTGAAACTTCATCCAACTGGTTATGGATCCTACAGGTAAGTTAAAATACCATGTGGAGGCCAAATTATGAAAAGTATAGGGGAAAATCCTGCATACTACATCTTCATGTTGAACATTCATCAGTCTGATAACTAGTATGAATTTTTTGATATGGTCTTCAGGAAATCCTGAGGTTTCGGGATCAAATTTAGGGAGTAACTTTTCTAGATGTTGGGGGAGGTTATGTACTCACCCAAGGATGGCCAGGGAATCTCTGACCAACCAAGGTTGATTATTCTGATGTGGGTTTCCCCTTTCATCATTATGATCATTGTTATCTTCCATGTCTTCCGACCCTGAAGCTAAGCATTCTGAATTAAACCCTTCCTCGTCGGAAAAGTCATTGGGATCAAAGAAGTTACCAACTAATGTTTCGGGGATTAGATCGAGAGGATGTTCGATTTCGGTAAGGAGAAATCTATCAGGTCTTCTACCATATGAACGAAAACCTAGTCGAGGGTATCGACCACTGGTCTTCTTACTTGTTTTCTGTGAGGGAGTAATGGAGCTAAGGGCATTGCTCTGATTTGTTGGGCGTAATCTCTTGTGATTCTTCTGAACTGGTTCAACTCCTCATGAGGAAGAGAGTAAGGTATCTCAGGGAATAGATGATCTTCCTCTTGTTGGGGTGAGTTACTCATTTCAGGAGTACTCAGTGTGTGTGGGCTGTCTTGAGAATGACTAGCCATGCACGTGGGCTGTTTTGAATATACAGGCTGTGTGAAATATTGTGTTAAAAATATTTTCAGCCATTCATTCTTGACACCCTCCTTATAGAAAATTCTATTGAGGGGTCCTAAATCCATTTAACTAAACAATAGGAATCAAACCTGCCACCGAGGCCCAATTAGACTCTGCATCATTTAATGGTGGAATGGTTCTCCAGATCTTGTGCTCAAGCCAAATGATTGATGGGCTTTACATAGTGATTGATAGGATGTCTTCTTGTGAAACCTCCTCCTTCAGTTCAAACGTTCTCTTTTTGGTATTTTCTCTTATAGGTGGGACCGATACAAGATAAATGCTGGTATAAACCAGCTGGGTAACAAAAGGGAAGGACTTAAGTACTGAAGAAGGCTGAGTTTGAGATAACCCTTCTGCTCAAGCATGTAGACAATGATTCTTACACCTACAACAAGCCTGGTACTAATACATTAACCTGCTGGTGTTCCAATTATTGTTTGAGATACGATTATCAAGAGAAAAACATATATGCAATAAATGATGGCAAGAAAAATAGTTTCCTTAACTCTAATCATCAATCACATATTAACACAATGGTTTACTTTTCATCATTAAAGATAAGAACTATAAAAATATTGAATCAGATAACTTATCAATAGATTCAGAGGCTCTTACTCGTTACAACATCCATTCATGAGATAAAATCAGAAATAATTCTTCTTCAGATCCAATCACACACGCTTTTCATGAAAAACACAAACTTGTCTTTGGTCCTAAACATGACTTCTCAATTAAAGTAGCTCCAAAATAGTTCTTTACAAATCCAAAAATGAGGGTCTTTTCAACAACCATCGACCTTTTCTAAGAGGTTGATCCTCTTATTTATAACATATTATTAACTAAAAATAACTATAAAAAGTGCAACTAAGTAAAACAAAAAATTGCCACATGGCGCTTTCATCTCTTAGTCTTCTAAGAGTCATCAAATGATCTCACTTGAGTGGATGAATATTCTCACACTCCGACCATTTGATGAAGAGTTCCTCACATGTGTTGGCGTATGGGAACCTGCATTGGTCCATCGGGGTCGAAAGGATCTCCTTTATCTCCACTGCCTTTGCCCGATATTTGACTACTTTAGCACTTAGTTACTATAGCACTATCTAAGCCTTTATCAGGTGCTCCATGAAATACTACACTTTTCCTGATGCCATGTTTTCCACCTTTGTTATCTCCACGACCCATGATGAGTCTTTTTCAACATGTAATTTGACTATGTCATGCAAGTCGATAAATTCATCGGGTGTGCCAAATTCTGGAAGGTCGATGTCTCTCATCGCCCGATTGATCTTGGTCCAGCTCTTTTCTCACTCAGCCCAATTCTCTTGGATTTCCCAATGAGGTTCTTGGCCCATGCTCACCTAGTATTCGATTGGACTTATTTATGTGGTCGATGTTGCTATCCTTGAGTACCTGAATGCCATGTTCTTTGGCGTTTCGACCCTGTTGAACGACGCTAATGTTTTCGATCCTTTCCACTGGTTGGTGTGATTTCTCATACCATACTTCCATATCTTTTCACATCGCCAGTGCCATGAGGGTGTCTTCTTGGAAATCGAATATTCCTGCAATTTAAAACAAAATTTCAGAGACTATGTAAAAACAAAAACTGGATAAAAACATATAAATTATAGCCATGTAAAATTTACAGACTCATATACATACCTCTGAAGCTTGTTAAAACTTGGTTATTTTGATAATCACGTAGTTGATACAACCTTCGAGTCGCTCATATTTCTCCTTAGGATGTTACAAAATTCTCTTATGTGCAGAATGATTTCATTTACAACGACTTAGGAAAATTTAAAGAAGGAAGAACTTACCGCGTCACATCAACCATTCAATTCGGGTTATGAGTGAAATTTTAACAAATCTTCTGCCGAATATCTATAACTTAAATTCATCGTGGGTTGATGGCGGAGGCGTGGGTGGTGATGTGGTCTATCAGTGATTTTAAACGACTATTTTGATTGGCGCACAAGGTAGAAACTAATGCGGGATTGGGTATCAATTAGCTCCTTAAATGCTCCAAATCTGGTCATATCTAATGCTAAAACGTCCCATCATGTCACTCTCTTAGTGGGTGGATAAGGGATCAAGAGTGTGATATGGACGTTTTTCGTTGATAACCCCCTGCAAAAAGTTCCGATGTCGTTCATTTTTACTGTACATTGCTGACACAACAACACTTACTTAGAGGTGTGACTCAAACTTAGGGGGCCAAGGATGACTCGGGATAGAACTAGACCGTATGACCCTCTTACCTAATAAAGACATGTGGCGTTGAAGACTAGTGACTTAATTTTCTTTTGTTAATCCAAGTCAATATTTTCCTCAAGTTATTCTTCCTAAAACAAACCTTAGCATGCCGATGCCAAAAAATTGTCTGGGATCGATGATCGACGAAAAACCTATCAAATTTATTTCGGATCAGCTCCCTTGAAAAAGTCTCAATGCCAAAAACACATCGGGGGATTGACGATCGGGGATAACTTTTATCGTGGTCAAAATTTTAGCGATGATCCTTCTAGTTTTTCCCCGGTACCAATGAAGCATGTTGGGGCATCGCCCATCGACAATATGTTTTCTCTCTTCGTTAATGTCTATCCTCCTCATATTTTACTGACACTTTAGGGGAATCGACTATCGATGATATCCTTATGCAATACTTTACATAGAAAAAAACTTCCTTTTGCCGATGCTGACTGAGATCGGTGCTCGACGACTGAGGTTTTCCGAGTAGTTATTTTCCTTCTTTGAATTACTTCCAATGTCAACCCTGAGTGCATTCGGTGAAGTGTTTGGCTGTTGATTCTTTATTCAGGTATTCAAAGTATTTTTAGTTATGGGGTTTCATAAGTTCAAGCAAACCTGAATGGGTGATGAGAGTCGTGAAAATAAGCATAGACAAAACATTTTCAAAAGTTTAAATCAAATAAGATAGTGCAGAAGATCAAGTGGTACCCAAAAAAATAAAAATTTGACAGAGGCTTTTTTAGGGTGTGTTGAGTGCTCAACATGATTATAGAGGGAAAAGGTAATTTTTCATCGCAAACATTATGAACCTGTTGGAAAATTGGTTGTCATTGATGTCAAGCCTAGAAGAATCCATGAAGCAAGCTTGGAAGCCTCTAGAAATGATTGGTGTATTTGAAGAAGTCTCCAAAGTGGTCCCCTTATGGAAAAAATTTAAGCATGGCCCTCATGGGAATATGATTTGAAGAAGTCTACAAGAAGCACTGGAAATTTGGTTAATTTGTTAAGTGATTAAGAAGCCCCATAGGTGTGGTCATGAAACCCAAAGTTGTTTGAAGAAAAAGAGTGTGAGGGACATTGAAAATGCATGCAAAACCTCCATTGATTTGATAGTCCTCATCAAGCCATATCCAATGGTAGGTGGCATGCCACGTGGTTCCTCATAGTTGAGGAGTTATTCCATATTAAATATGAAGCCCCGAAGTATGGTAAAGAAGCCCCAGATCTAAGGTCAATAAATTATAAGTTGGCCCTAAAGTCAAGTAAAGGAGAAAAAGTTGTTGCAAACAAGAAGTTACAAGTCGGCTCAAGGTCAAGTAAAGAAGGTGCTTGGAAGGGTATAAATACACATTAAGAACTTCTCATTTTCATTATTCAATCTTGTGATCTGTTAGCACAATATTGGTAGTGAATTTCAAAGGGAAGATGAAGTGAAGAAAGGAAAAATTTCAAGGGAAGATGAAGTTTTGTGATGATGTGTTCTAAGGTATGTTCTTTAAAGGTTATATTTGGCATTTTCTCTATAACATTTTTTATAGACTGATTCAGATAGTGAAACTTGGAGCTTTTTTAGAATACATATCAAGGTACCTGTGATACAAATTTAGGATTTTGGGTCATTTCACTTTTGGAGATACACTTTGTGGAAGATAATGTTTTTTTCTAGTCCTGCAACTAGTCTCAAACAAGTGTTCCGGTTAAAAACATAATAAATTCTTCATAGAGGATCCAAATTTTGTGAGATCAATTAAATTGGAAATAGTACAGTCCATAGTATTTTGTGTGTAATTTTTAGAATCAGATATCAAATATTGAACATGTGGCATGCTATACAATTTCTCTCTCCATAATAGTCCAAAATGAAAGAAGGTCTGCCATATTTGCTATATCTCTTTTTCAGTGATGAGTCAAAGGGTGAAACTTGGAGGAATTTTATAGAAGATATCAAAGAATATTGGGTACAAGTTTCAGATCTTGATTCATTACAGGTACATAGTTATACTTGCTGAAATTTAGGGTTTGTGACTAATCCAGAAACTAATCTCAAACAAGTGTTCCATATACATTTAAGTGATGTTGGGGATTATATGTGGACCCATGTGGAAATAGGATATTTATGTGGACCAAGTTTCTAAGTGGACCTAGGTTGATGATGTTGATATATCAGTTGTGGTGGATCTATTTTTTGATGATGATGATGTATCGATTATGGTGTATCTAGTTTTGATGATGATGATGTATCAATTGTAGTGGATCTAGTTTTGATGATGGTGATATATCAGTATCAGTGACAGTAAAAATGACAAGTTGATTGTCTTATTTATATTTAAGGGTGGCAAGGTGGTGCAAGGCAAGAGATCGAAGTCTTGTTCAGGTTGGTACCTAAGAAACAAGGGTGGTTGGGTGGTGCACAAGAATATTGGTGTGTTCACATAGCAGGTTGGTGCTTGCATGAGAGTTGCAACTTCCTTTGAGTTGGTTCTCATAAAACTAGGGGGTTGGAGCCTCCTTCCAGTTGGAGCTGGAGAATCTAGAGAGTTGTAGCTTCCTTTAGGTTGGAGCCTGTAAACTAGGGGTTTGGAGCCTCCTTCAGCTAGTTGGAGCTCGAGAATCTAGAGAGTTGTAGCTTCCTTCAGGTTGGAGCTTGTAAATTAGGGGGTTGGAGCCTCCTTCCAGTTGGTGCTGGTGAATCTTGGAATTTGGTGATTCCCGTGGATGTAATATTCAAGAAATATATTAAAAATCGTTCCGTGGTTTTCTCCCATTTGTGTTTCCATGTAAAATTCTTGTATATTGTGTATCTATGGTGAAATTTTTATGATATATTGAATGCAATCATAATAGATAAATTGTTGATAAGTTAATGTTTACATGTTGTGATTAAAAATGGTAAAAAGTGCTCAGTACTAATTCATCCTCCCTCTTAGTATTGGTGAATATTCCAACAACTGGAATCAAAGTAGATCCTTCAGAAATAGTCTAACCACTAGAATATAGATCATGGAGTTCATGGAGTGCACTAAGAATGGAACTTCAATGTTTGATGGTCATAACTATGCCTTCTGGAATTGAAGGATGAGAGTATTTTTACAAGCACATGGGTTTGACGTTTGGCACTTGGTTGTTACAGGATACATCGCTTCAAAGAAAAATTCAAATATTGTATCCAAGAAGTAATTAAAAAGGAACAAAAAAATAACAATGGAGGCCATCCTAGACGGATTACCTGATTCGATAAAAGTAAAAGTGGAACAATTTTCATCAGCCAAAGAGCTTTGGGATAAGCTACACAATATCTACTCTAAGGAATCTGTTCTTGCAACCACAGAGCTAGAGAATGTTGACCAAGATATAGAAGATACTGAGATAGAACAAGAAGAAATTGAAAATGACAAAGAATATTATGAAAAAGGCAAAGTGGATATTGAGACAAAACTAATCAATGCTTTGAGTGAGCTCAAAGGATAAAGGAAGAAAAACAAGTCCCTCAAGGAAGAATTAATAAAGCTAAAGGAGGGTTCTAAAATCCCTAACAAATACTCTGAAGAAGTCCAACATATTATTATAAATCTAAAGGCTTAGCTGGAAGAAGACAAAGTGATTCAATAAACACTAAAAAATCAGTGGGAAGAAAAGCAGTGTTTGGAAGCTGAAATAGTATCACTAACAAAGGAAGTAGAGAAGAGAGGAGAGATCTTGACAAGTCATCTTAAGGAAATATCTGAGGAATTAAAAAATATTGAAGAAGAATTTAGTCAAGAAGAAATAATATTTGAAGAAGAAATCATCTCATTGAAAATCCAACTTGAAGAAGCAAAGAGAATGGAAGAAGTAATGAATATCTAGATGATGAAGAAAAAAGAATATTGTGAGAATATTGAAGAAGAAGTCATCTCATTGATGGTTGAAGTTGACAAGCTCAACAAAAACTGTAAGATATCTCAAGTACTAGAAGATATTCTCAGCTGACAAAGGTCACCATTCAATAAATAAATTCTTGGACACATTGGTGAGGCCTCATGCAAAGAAGATGAAAATTATAATCCCAACAAGAGCATTAAAGAGAGAGGAAGCTCCACACAACCAGTAAACAAAGTTGAATAGAAGTGTTCTAGGTTTCCAGAAAGGAAGAATGAAGAGAAGGATAATAATTTTGTATACATTCTCAAAGGAAGAGATCATGGTAAGCAAGAGCCAAAGAGGAATGAATGTAGAAGAGGTGCATCTTCAAGAAGACCTTCTACCTCCCAGCATGAAAGAAACTTCAATAATTGTGAAGGAAACAACAAAAGAAAAGATTTTGATCAACAAAGGAATGAATTCAAAAGGACTGCATTACAAAGAGGATCAGTTGCTTCCAGGTATCAAAGTTTGTTTCCTGGTTATTTTTTTAGTTGTAATAAGTTTGGACATAAAGATTTAGATTACAGGGCATATGGAAGAAATGTTCAAGCAAGAGATGTTTATGTGCCCCCCTACAATATTGAATGTTACAAATACAAAAAATATGGACACATATCTTTTGATTGTAGAAGCATGATGGAGTCTTCCTTGAAGGAAACAACTGATATTAGGTACAAGAATATTTGGAGAAGAAAACAAAAACAAGAAGAGCAGGTGAATGAAGAACTCCCAAAGATCATACTCACATGATTTACAGAGTTACAAAATCATAATGAATATATAAGAAAAAAGGAATATGCCATAATTTAGAAGGATGAACCTACAGTAGAGCAAGTTTATACATTTTTCTAAGAAATCCATCTCGGAGACTCCCAGTAAATGTGAATGTTGAAGAGGGGGATTCGAAGCAACAACTATTACAGATTGGAAAACTATATTTTGGGTAGTTTGAAGTGTTTGCAGGAAAATTCATAATGGTTTGATGGAAGAAGTGTATAATGTATCGTGACTGATTGGTTGATTAAGGAGAAGTTTTCAGAACACATCCCCATGTAGATTGGTAGAGTTTGAATTGAAGATAGAACAAACTAATGGAAATATTTGATTCATCTTGAGAAGCGAGAATATGTGGTGATCAATTGCAATAATTTTTAGAATAAAGTGGCAGATTAGTCACCATTATGTATAGTTTAGTAGCAGAGTCATAGATGGTTTTTTGACACTTGGACAAAGATGAAATCATGAGATATTTGATAGGTCTAGAAGACAATACTTGACATGAATCAAAGAATATGCATGATAGTGGATGAAAGGATGAGCTCATGAGGGATTGCAAAAAGGTATATGGAATCATTTTCATGATCATTAAGAGGAATTCTTAGTAAAGCATATATCTAAGAAAATAAGCATATTGATAGGTGGAACCAACTAGTCATAGAAAGGAAAGCCGTGAGAGGCACAACATGATAGGAGGAGAGAAATTGTCAGGAGGAGTTATACTGTCAAGGGAAGATTGTTGAATGGTGATTATGTCATTGATGTCAAAGTAGTGAAGAAGAAAATAAATGAATAAAACATCTTCCTTATAAGAAGTGTAGAAGAGATGACAAGTCACCTAAAGCTTAGTTAAGACATGGCAAGCCATGAAGACTTGAATTCAAGTGATGAAGGAACCTTGAAATGAGTGCTTCTAAAACATGTTAGTAGATTACAATAATAGGAAGTACCAATGGAAAATGATCCTTGGAAGAGAGGAAAGGAATCATATAAAATAAGCCCAACATTTATCTACAAAACATCTTGCAAAGAAGAGAAGGGGATAAAGATTGTTAAAAGAAGGTATATTGTTAGGGGGAGTTACCCTTTTCCATTGATGTCAAAGGGGGAGAGAAAAATCATAAGCATGAAGACATGGGGAGCAATGTTCATAGGGGGAGTATGAGTGTTTCCATCAATTCCAAAGAGGGAGATTGTTGGAAAATTGTTTTTCATTGATTTAAACACTAGAAAAGCCCCAAAGCAAGTTTGTAAGCCTCTAAAAGTGATGGATGTATTTGAAGAAGTCTCCCAAGTGGTCCCCTTATGGCGTATATTTAAGCATGGCCCTCATGGGAAGATGCTTTGAATTAGTCTACAATAATCCTTGGAAATATGTTTAAGTGGTTAAGTGCTTAAGAAGCACCAAAAGTTTGGTCATGAAGCCCAAAGTTGTTTGAAGAAAAATAATGTGAAGGACATTGAAAATGTATGCAAAACCTCGATTGATTGACAATCCTCATCAAGTTGTCTCCAATGGTAGGTGGCATGCCATGTGGTTCCTCATGATTGAGGAGTTATTCTCTCTTAAATATGAATCCCCGAAGTATGATCAAGAATCCATAGATCTAAGGGAAATAAGTTATAAGTTGGCCCTAAAGTCAAGTAAAGGAGAAAACATTGTTGGAAACAAGAAGTTACAAGTCATCTCAAGGTCAAGTAAATAAGGTGCTTGGAAGGGCATACATACATATTAACAACCTGTCATTTTAAACATTCAATCTTGTGATATCTTAGTACAAGCTTGGTAGTGAATTACAGAGGGAAGTTGAAGTGAAGAAGGGTGAAATTCCAAGGGAAGATGAAGTCTTGTGATGATGTGTTCTAAGGTATGTTTTTTAAAGGTCATCTTACCATTTTCTCTATGATTTTTTTTATAGAATGATTCAAATAGTGGAAACTCAAGGATGTTGAGAAGACATATCAAGGTATGTGTGGTATGAATTTCCGCTTCTTGGTTGTTTTATTTTTGGAGATACACTCTGTGGAAGATAGGATTTTTTACTAGTCCTGTAAGTAGTCTTAAACAAATGTTCTAGGAAAAACAATCATATGTTCTTCATAAAGGTTACAAATTCTATGAGACGAATTGAATTGGTAAGATAAAATTATGTGGTATTTTTTGTGTGAGTTTTAGAATCACATATCAAATATTGAGTGCATGGCATGTTGTACAAATTCTCTCTCCAGAACATGACAGAATTTAGGAAGGTCTTCCATATTCTCTATATCTCCTTTTAAGTGACGAGTCAAGGGGTTAAACTTGGAGAAATATTAGAGAAGATATTGAAGAATATTTGGTACAAGTTTTAGACCTTGATTCATTATAGGTACGTATTTATAATTATTGGAAGTTAGGGTTCATTACTAATACAGAAATTAGTTCCAAACAGGTGTTCGAGATACATTTAAGAAGTGATTTTGGGGTTTATATGTGGAACCATGTGGACCTAGTTTCTAAGTGGACCCATGTTGATTATGTTCATATATCAGTTGTGGTGGATCTAGTTTTTGACGATGATGATGTATCAATTATGGTGTATCCAATTTTGATGATGATGATGTATCTATTGTAGTGGAGCTAGTTTTGATGATGGTGATATATCAGTATCAATGACAGTAATAGTGACAAGTTTATTCTCTCATTTATATTTAAGGGTGGAAGGGTGGTGCAAGGCATGAGATCAAAGTCTCCTTCAAGTTGGTGCCCAAGAAAGAAGAGTGGTTGGGTGTTGCATGAGAAGATTGGTGTCTTTAGATAACACGTTGGTGCTTGCAGGGGAGATGCATATTTGTTTGAGTTGGTTCTCATAAAACTAGAGGGTTGGAGCCTCCTTCCATTTGGATCTATATAATCCAGGGAGTTATATCTTCCTTTAGGTTGGATCCTGTAAACTAAAGGGTTGGATCCTCCTTTGAGTTGTAGCTAAATAATCTAGGGAGTTGTAGCTTCCTTTAGGTTGGATCCTCCTTCCAGTTGGTGCTGGTAAATATTGGAAGTTGGTGCTTCCTATGGGTGTAATATTCAAGACATATATTAAAAAGTGTTTCGTGGTTTTCTCCCATTTGGGTTTCCATGTAAAATTATTTTGTACTATGTATCTGTGGTGAAATCTTTATGATATCTTGAGTGAAATCATAAGATACAAATTTTTGACAAGTTAATGTTTACATGTTGTGATTAAAAATGGTAAAAAGTGCTGAATATTGATTCACCCCCCAGCCCCCCCCTCTTAGTATTGGTGAATATTCCAAAAAAACCTTGGATAGGTGGAAATCATCATATTCTCAAATTTATTAAAAACATCTTTGTCACTTCAAGGTTACAATAAATTTTTTACATGGTTCTGGGTGAAATCATGAAGATGGGTTACACTTTTGCTTGTTTTATGAGAAAAAAAACTGTATTTTCACAATTTATTCAACTTCCAACATATAAAAGTATTTTTTTTATTTAGAATTTCACTTTACAGTAAAAACAAAACTTGTGAGGAATTGTGTTAGCTTTCCAATGACTATTTTTCAATTTTTTTTTATCACGATTTGATATGTCAATTTGACAATTGTTTAACAGTATGTTTCTTAAACATGAAATGAATGATAATGAGTTACTTATTTCTACAACAAT
>SNQJ01S0117001.1:0-27772 GCA_010110895.2 Picea sitchensis | reverse complement strand
AAATGACCTATTTTCTAATTAAAGGTCATTAGGATGATATAAATAGAGGACGTTGCCTCTCATTTTTACATAACACAACTCACTCTCTTGTGAGAGAATCATTTTAGTCTTTTGTCTTGGTATTTTTCTCTTGGAAGTGAGGCACTACTCTTGTGGAGGATCATTCTTGGCATCTTTATGGTGTTTTCTATCATTGGAAGGTTTACAACTAGGGTTTGATAAGCTCTTCATTGATTTGTAAGTGTGTTTCTCATGCAAAACTTCTTAAATGAATGGTTGTAGGTTAAATCTCTTACATTTATTGTTACATTGTTATTATTTTGCTTAATCATTGAAACCCTAGGTAGCAAGCACACAAGTAGGTCCTTTCTATATGTCCCCATGGTAGAAAACTTGTTTTAGCCATTGATTAAGGAGGATATAGCCTAGCCGTTGCTACACTAGTTCCCCTTTTTCTGAGTTAGCTTTTGAACATAAGTTGAAGAAAGAAGACGTTCTAGGCATAATTAATTTTACACCTAGGGTTTTGACTTTTAGGGTTTGAAAGGCCTTGCTTTTGCAACACTTTTCACCCCTAGATTTATGTTTTGAAGCTAGCTGTTTTGCCAAGGATTTTTAAGGAAAGAGGGAGGAGCATGAGGCCTTGCTTAAGCAACACCAGAATGAGCCTCCTCCCCTTAGGGTTTTGACTCTATGGCCCTGCCATTGCAACACCATAAAGCCTGACTCTCTTGTCCTTAGACTTAGATTCTCCCGAGACCCATCCTTTGATTCCGACTCCATAATACCCTAAGGCACTGATCTAACTCTCCAACGTTGAGCTTATTGTGCCAAAACAAACCTCTCAAAACTGTTAAAATTGAAACCCTAACTAACCCTAATGTCTCACTAACCCTAATTTGATGATGACATCATGCCTAGTTTGAGTTTTAGGTTGATTAAAAATGTTGTGGCTTAGTCATCTGATAATAGACATTGATGTGTTGATAATTTTCATTGGCCTATTTGCACAACGTTGAGCTCTTTGTCTATAGAACTAACCCTAGAACAAGGTTGACGTCACCTCTAGTGAGCTTGACGCAGCATTCCTGTCTTGTATGAGCAATTGATGATATTTTATGATAATTCTAAAGATTGATTATATACATTGAATGCTATATCATTTCCAGTGTTTATTGACAAGTAATATTATAAGCCATAATCATTTTTTTTGCAATCATTGACTTCGTCAATAATTACTGCTATTTATGCTCATGTATATTAAATGTTGATGGTCATTTATGTATGAAGTGCTAACCACTATTTGCATGCATTAGTTTTATTGTTGCCTTGTCTCGCAAACAGGTGCTCCTTCTGTGGTTTATCTTCATCTTGACTATCTTCTTGGTGGTAATCTGTGAAAGGAAAAACTTATCTTGATCCTTTAACCCTTCACCTTTCAAAACCCCATATTGCCAGGGATGTTTCCCTTGGGATTAGCCACCCTAAATAGAAAGAGCCCCCCATCGAGGTGACAGTGGGTGGGGAAGCTCCTGTTATGCCAGTTTGATCCTTACCTTTCAAGCTACCTGGCCTTGACTACAAATTGAGCGATAAAAGGAACTAAAGAGGATAAAATCTTGGTTTAACTCAAGGTTGATTATCTTCTCTAAAGAAATAAACCTAGTTAAATGTAAAAAAAGACAATTCCTAAATCGTAATTAGCACAAATGAATATGAATTAAATAAAAATGCTCAATTAAAACAATTGCTTGGAACTTGAGATATTTATATTGCATCACACATTCATATATCATAACCATTTATCATTTACCACTTATTAATAACCAATGAAATTGTGAGACATGTATTCTTGTTTGGGGCACGAAGACAAATGTAAAGTCTTCTCAATTTGTGGTCAGATTCAGAGAAGTGAAATCATTCAAACCATCATCCAAGAAATTCTTTAAGCTAGTGGAATTGTAATGATAAGTAGATTCACTTAGTTATAGGCGCAGAAGATGTAGATAACATTCATAACCTATGATTGTAAGCAAACAAAGTATGCCAGTAGTTTTGCATGAGCAGATAGTAATATTTAAATTGTGTTTATGCAAGAGAATTTCAAAGTTCAGTACACATTAAAGTCCATTTAATCATATGAGGACAATATCATTACTGATCACCAATGTAAATGTAACTTTTTAAACCATCCAGACCGTCTAACAAGATGACAAATGATGCAAGAAGATGTAATAGGACAACATATCAAGGTGTAAACAATGATGGATTATAATTCAGATTTCAAAGTCAACAGTGAAATAACAACACCATAAGTATATTCCTTTAGATCATCAACATTTTCCTACCAACAGGAAAAAAATCCTAGACCAGAGATAGAGCAGACCTGTTGCAATTTCCAATTAATGTGTCAACTATCCAGGATAAACATGCATAGAAGTGCACCATTCATCATACATCAACCATTTAGAAGGTGACAGTTTCTCAACTTCAAACACAAATGAAACTTTTAGACAACAACCAAGAGACAAAGGCCCTTTAGGGAGGTCGTTGGACTATACCAGGGATGAAATAGACCAACAATGTATTAAAATGTTTGCAAATGGAAAGGTTAAACCAACACCATACAACATTTCCTATCTGCAAAATTCGATAGCTGGTAAAAACCCTTGAACAACAATCGAGATAGCTAATGATTTGCTGAATTGAGAGGTTGTTGCACCCTTTAACATGTCGATTTAATGGCTCGGATTATGGAAAACAAGATACGTCCAAAACACTGCTCAAAGAGATGCAATATATGATAGTTTTTCACGCACATACTCAACAAATTTACTATAGATAAGACAGTAATATGCCAAAACGTTTATTCCAGCTGTTTCATCATTTTTTTTATTGATCATATTTCAAGTATGCAAGTGTGAAAAATATAGTTAATATGAATATCACAAGTTCCAAACAACTAAATCCAGGGCATACACAACTGTTAAATTCATTTCACTTGAAGGACACCTTAACATATTTAGGGTTACATCAAAGCATAAAGAACAATAAAAATAGATCCAAAACCTTATTTGAAATGCTAACATCAAAATATATTCAATGGAAAATAAGTTAGCATACAAAATAGCATACAAAATCTGAATACAAGATATATTGTTGACACTCAAGCAATCTAGATCCAAAAACAAAATGACAAAATAGGGAAAATTTTGATGTTTTTGGTTTATTTTTGGTGTTTGAATACAATGATACACTAGTTCCTTTGGAGGGCTATGGGGTCTCTATGCTAGATCAAGGTAAAATCTAGGGTTTAGGATGAGACAATGTTGATGGCACTGAGACGATTTCCCCTCAAGCATTGTCTCGGGTTAGAAGGTTCCCTTCAAAGTTAGATGGGAGGATTGGTCCATGAAGAAGCTTCTCTAGGTACAAGCAAGGTGAACTCAAAGGTTGGTCAAGGAAAAAGGAAAGAGCCCTAGGATGTCCTACCTTAATGAAATGAAAAAATACTCAATGATCAAAGGGGGAAGATTAGAAAGTCTTACCTTGAGAACCCTTCCAAGTGGAGTATCTCACCCTTCTTTGGCCTTGTAGTAGCCCTTGTCTTCCAACAAACCCTGAAAAGTGTTTATCTAAAACCCTTGAAAAATATGTCTAAGCATTTAGTTAGAAACAAGAATAGATGTCAAGAACTCTTCAAGCAAGTTTTCCTATTAATCTCCAATGATTTGGAATGAGAGAGGACTCTTCCTTTTATACGTGAAGACCCTCCTCAAATACAATACAATACAATGTGCTAGCTCAATACCATGAGCCCAAAACCATTAGCCGAGTCAAAACCATGGGAAAATACAATAAATCATCTAACAAATCCCACAAAACCCTCCAAGAGCCAAACAACCCTCAATAATGGTCCAATTACAATAATATATTCCGCACATGTGGGATAGAGAGAGAATAAATTAGGTGCGCTCTTCAATAAAGGTGTCATCGTCCCATGAGAAGGTGAATAAATGAGTCAACATGATCCAAGGACTCCAAAAAATCCTCCAACCAACTTCCTCAAACGATTGGATGGTCTAAGTGTGGAATAACAACCTTAAGAAGATGAAATCACCTCTCACATGTGTGAGCCATCCAAGTCAAAAGGTAAGGATAAATGGCATGTGTGACATCTTCTAGGTGGGTGCTCCTGAAGTAATCAACAATAAATAATGCCACATCCTCACAAGGTCCAAATAACCACCTATAACCACCTCCACCATATGTAAACAACCCCTCCAATGCATTAATAACTCCCACATGTGGTCCAAAGAGAGATAAATAATGCATGAGTGTGAATGGAACATCTAACTAAGAAAGCAAAATGAATCAGAGTGGTCCATATGACATGACGTCCTTTTCACAACTCAATGCATTTTCATGGATCCCAATGCAATGACACGTATCACAATGCAGTACACACATCCCAAGGTGAACCACATGGATCCCTATGTATGTAGATATGATCATGTATGAGTACTTGGATCCCAATGCATCATCTCAGATCCCAATGAGGTGTCACATCTCGGGGCATGGTACACGTATCCCAATGCATCATCTCAGATCTCAATGAGGTGTCACATCTCGAGGCATGGTACACGTATCCCAATGCACAATACCCACTTGAAGTGATGGGTCTATCCCCTTAGAAAGCCATTAGATGGTAGCACCTAGTGACATCTCTTAACAAAACATAACACATAGGGATTGTTGGGTATGTGTTATATTCTTTTCACAACTAGTTGTAGTGTCTGCTACAAACATAACATTAAAGGGATTGTTGGTATGCTATATCTTTCACAACTAGTTGTAAAATCATACGCTGTGTCGAGCGTACGCTAGTGGAGGCGAAGGGGAGGATTAAGGAAATGTGTCCCATTTTTCCCTATTTTCATGTCACCCTCGATTTTCATGTCCATTGTTACGTTCTTCGGCATATAGTTTTGCCGATGGTTTTCATTTCTAGTTAAGGAATTAGGTTGTTGACTAATCCAGGCCATTAGGTTAGGATTTTGGATTCCCTTGGCTTCTATATGTATATTGCATTACGAACAATGTATTGATTGTGAAATGAATATAGAATTTGTTGGTTTTCCCATTTTGGGGCTCTGTGGGAAAAAATATTTGTGTAATGTGTGTTTTCCATTGATTATTTATGTTCTTTACTAAAAAATCATTTGCGAAATAATTGTACAAGGCTAAAATCTACATCTTGCATCGTAGAAACGGTCATTTTAGGGGGATGCCTTGTGGTCAAGGGTTTGCCTTGGGACTGTGATAAGCCTTTTTGCAGTGGGAGATCTATGGTATTGATTCTTCTGGTGAAAAGAAATGGCTTTGGTAATTCAAAAATGGAGATCGAGAAGTTTAATGGCAAAGTTTTGAGTTGTGGAAGTTCCGCTATGGAGATAGACTGCTGGATCGCGTGTGGATCCGTGACCGCACCTGGCAGGGAAATTCAATAGGATGACTAGGAAAAGTTGGATCTGGAGCATGCATGAGCACAACTGGACAGGCCCTTAGATTCGTGACATCAATGCGTCCGAGGAAGCCAACCAAGGATTTATGTGGGATAAGTTGTAGCTGTAATTAGTTCAAGTCCCTAGTGTAAAATAAACTGCTCTTCCAAGTGAGGAAAGTAGTTGTATAACCCGGAGGATGTGAGATGGAGGACTCCTGGGTAGAGAATTTGAACTCCCACACTGTGGTAATTCACTTAGTATCTATTGAGATTAAAACTCTAGATGAAGATAAGTGTATCGGGTTTACTATTATTTTACCTGTGACTATGGGATAGTATGGTTGTGTCCATATGTAGTAATACAACTCACTTGAAGTTTGATGAAGTGGTATAATCCCCATTGCCGCTGAGACAGATGGAAGAACATTGAAGGACAAAGCACATATGCATTATTTGGAAGAGGACACTCCCCTGGAAAGAAATAGATATAGTCCCTCAAGTGGGAGATCTAAGTCTAAGGGTAAATCTAAATCTCCCAAAATTTTGTAAAGGTATACCGATGTGGAAAAGAAGGGCACCCAAGGGAAGCAAAGTAGAAGATCCAAAGTTGAGAAAAGAATGGATCCAAAGAAGCTCCGTCTACAAAAGAAAACACCTCCAAATAAGAAGGAGGGTATGTGTAATTTTATTCTTCAAGCACACATGCATCTACAGGTATTATTGACCTGTGTGTAATCCTTTCATATGATTCCCCAGGGAGTGGTTCTATGAATATAAAAAAATATGATGGTGGTGACAAATTCCTAGGATATGAAGTGACAACAAACATCTTTGGACGTAGAAGGGTTAAGTTTTTGCTAAAAGATGGAAGGATTAGAACACTACCGGTGTTCTAAGCATATCCTAGGATTGGGCATAAATTTGATGTTTGTAAGCAAAATGGACTATCCGGGGTAAAACAATATTTGAAAAGGAAACATGCATGATGGTTCAGGAGAAATGGTGTTGTTGAAGGGAGTTTTGTTTGAAACTTCTTGTATGTTTCCAAGGAAACACTATTAGTGATGGGGTGTAATAGTTCCATTATTCCGAGTATTGGAGTTGAATAAGAAAGAACTCCCTATAGTCTTGAGAAGAGGTTATGGCTATGGCATCAAAGACCTGGGCATATTGGAGAAGGCTTTCCCCGCCATACGCGAAAGGTATGATTGGAAGGTATATTTCAACTACTCTATGGATTTTGGAATTTTGTGAACATTGTATATGGAAAACAACCGCAAGATTCCTCTCCGGGTAATGAAGGAAGAAGGAATTTTATAGCTAGTCTTACATTGATGTGTCGGACATGTGTCAACCTAATTACTGGGAAAAAATTTTACTATGTCTCATTTTATAGGTGAGTCCCTGGAAGGAATACTTGGATATTTTCTCGTGAAGATATATGAAGTCTTGACAAGTTTAAAGAGTTTTAAGGCTCTTATGAATAATCAAATAGACAAGAATTCGTGTGTCGAGACAAATAATGGTGGAGAGTTACGTGGAAATGAATTTGAAGAATCTCTATAAGAAGTGTGGTATAGAAAGGAAGAAGAATACTCAATATACACCCCTACCGTATCGGAGTTGCGTTGAATAACACATAGACGCTCATGGAAAATCAAGGTGCATGCCTGGCTGCCTAAGTTAGGGAAAGAATTTTTGGTGTAGAGGCAAGTAATCGTGTTACCTGGTCAATATATCACCCTTGTCAGCATCTTAGCTGACATGACTCCAAATGAGGTATGGACTAGTAAAAAACATTCTCTCACACATCCTAAGGCATTTGGTCATGGAGGCCTATGTTCCTGTTCCAAAGGAAAATATGAGTAAGATAGATAAGAAGATGAAAAGTGTATCAAGCATCGGGTATAAAGAAGGAAGTTAAAGGTTATAAGCTTTGGAACCCATAAAATAAGAAGGTGTATGTTCAAGATGTGGTATTTAGAGAAATAAAGATGTTTTCTAAACAGGATGTCCTACCATGCAAGGAAGAACCATAGAAAATAGGGTTTGATTTGTGCTGGATGATGAATCGACTCTCTACAAACAATATGAATTAGAATATTAAAGATCCCTATACTCTAGTATTGAGGAGATTTGTCTGTGAAAGAAGCAAACTCGAAAGTATACCTGATCCGATTGCTCCAAATTTTTCTTTGTCTATTAACATGATGATCCTCGAACTATTAGGGAGGAAGTGAATCCAGAGGGATGGAAAACTCCTGAAAAATCCATGGATGAAGAAATGGCAACCTTAGATCGGAATGAGGCTTGGGATCTAGTAAAGTTACCGAATGGAAGAAATCCCATCGTAAAACAAATGGGTAATTTAATAAGAAGTTTAATGCATGAGGAAAAGTAGAGAAATACAAATCTCTATGGTGAAAAGGATTATTCCAAAGTTGAGGAAATTGATTTTGATGATATTTTTCTCCCCGCTAAGTCAAGTTAATCTCTATTATATTTATGTTATCCGCTGTTGTTGTGTTTTATTTGAAGTATAAATATATATGGATTTGAAGACAAGACCCTACATGGGGATCCTGAAGAAGAAATATATATGAAGTGAAATCCAAAAGGGTTTTGTGAAGGGAAAGAAAGAGCTAGCATGCAAGTCGAAAAAGTCCCCCGTATGGTTTAAAAAAATCATCAAGGATGTGGTATAAAATTTGATACTTATATGCTGTGACTTGGCTTCACAAGAAGCAAGAGGATCACTATGTGTATTATAAATTAATTGGCGATCATTTGATTTATTTATTCTCAGGATGTGGATGATATGTTGTTAATAGGAAACAACAAGGGAGATTTCATCGAGGATGCGGAAAACCCAATTGTCCCCATAACTTGATATGAAGGATATTGAGGCCGCAAATTTCACTTTAAAGTAATGTAAATTAAAATAGATCGGAAAAACAAGAAACTCGGGTTAAATTAGGAGGAAAATATGTCGGCTAATAATATTGCATAGGTTTACTATGCAGGAATGTAAAACCAAATGTATCCCTTTATTCCCAGATGTTTAAAGTTATTTACATGAGTGTCCCACACAAGAAGAGGAGGAGGACATGTAATTACAAGTTCCATATGAAGGGAAGTTGGCGCTTGATGTATGCAATGGTTTGTACCTAGACCCATTTCACATGCAGCTGGGAGTTTGGAGGTATATACAAAACCAAGGGAAGGAACATTGGACAACAACAAAGAGGGTTTTCGATTATTTTCTTGGCACTAATAGCTATGATTGTGCTACCAAGGAAGACCAGGATTGATAGGAGTGTTGGATAGATGGCTTTGTGGATGTAGGATCACTTCCTGAGATCTAGGGATCTGTAGGAGAGATCTACAAGTGGGTATGTGTTTAACCTGCTTGCAGGAGAAATAAGTTGGATGAGAAAAGATAATTCTGTAGGTGGCACTTTCTTAACTACAAAAGCTAAATACATGGCATCCACTCAAGCAAGAAAAGGGAAGTACAAGGATGATTTCAGATAGTGAAAGCGTAATTCTTTTAAAGAACCCAATCTTATCATTAAAAAAAAGCATATTGATGTTCAATATCACCAAGTGAGAGTACATGGCTGAAGAAAGTGTTGTTTGATGAAGGTGGAAACTTGAAGAACAAGCTGCATTCATTAAAAAAATATGTGAGGGGACCGAGAAGTTCTCATGTATATAGGATATATGGGCATTGTTGCCTCAGATTGTTGACTATGTAACCTTGTAAACTTCCTCAGATGGAAAAAGAAAACAACACATGGGAGAATTGGTGTAATGTGTGTATTTCCATTGTATCTTTATGTTATTTTACTAAAAATTTGTTTGGTGAAATTAATTGCAAGGTTAAAATCTACATGGATTATTTTTAATATAAGTCTTAACAAGGGGAAAAATATTAACCCTTATACATGCACTAAGTCCAGAAAAACCCATATTTTTTAAGTACCTAGGTGAAAGATAGACAAACATGGATAATAATGATGAAAGGGAAGAGAAAAGAACTTCATGTGATGACCCTAAAAATCTTAGATATGCATAGGTCTTTTTATTCATTCATCTAGCTTTAATGATATAAGATTTTAATATAATAGTCATGCAGGAGCATAGCCAACTCATCAAGCGAGCCAACACATCAAGCTGAGATCAACCGGATAAACAAACCCAAATCTTTGAAGTGCTTTGGGATTGTAGCGCAAGTCTTAATGAACCATTCATGAAGGTACATTTGTATATTGTATTGGAACTTGAGCTTTAAGTTCTCATCCTTGGTAGATAGGTAGGCATTTAATAGATTTAATGTCGGTAGATAGGATGTTTAAGTTTAGATTTTATAGTTTAGAGTCTGGGAGGGAAACGGATATGTGGCTGACCCCAGCATTGTATCACCATTGTAACATTACTGCTATCCGTAAGAAGAGAAGAGCCAACAGAGAATATTGTATGAAGAACACCTAGCGTAATGCATTTGAATTCATTGTGAAGCTCTGATTCAAGCACATGGTTTGTGTTGTTTTCTTTGTGTAATGATGTTGATGTGCTCAGGAATGTTTGTTTCCTTGTTATGCATTTACTTTGATATGCTATGCATTCCGCGTTTCAAACTGAAGTCTTAAAGGGAGATGGAATGAGTTTCAATTGTTTCTATCCGGCCGTGAGGATTCCCGTAGGTGTGCGCTTGACCCATCCTCAAGGAGGCGCTGATGAAGGCTCAATAGTTTAACTTTGTTCTCATTCACCTAGAAGTGGAAGTGAGTTGTTGAAGCCGGTAAAGGTGCGCAGTTGAAGAAGAAGTCCTGTTTTGTTAAGTTGAGCAAAGGATTAAAGATCGGCCAGCGCGAAGTCGGAAGGATTCAAATTTGAAAGTCGTTGAACGCTGAGCGAGGGGAGGTATGCAAATTCCGCGAAAGAATCAGAGTGGAAAATTTCAGGAGGTATAGCACCTTCGTTATATCATTGAAAGAGAACGCAGGAGTTTTGTGTTGAGGAAGGTTCGAGCAGGAGTTTCAAGCGCAGGGGTTGGAGAGAAAGTTCTGTGAAAGGACATTTAGCCTCCTCAAGAAATCCCTGCTGAGGAGGGAATTGATGACCGGATTCAACAGGAAACCGCTAAATCCCATACCAAGTTAGATCTCGGTGGAAGTTGGGCGGGTTTAAGCCCGGCGAGCAGAGAAGAACCTGTGAGGAGCCATCGGGATATTAGCTTCACCTGGTTTCAAGTAAACAATGAATCGACCTCTATATCCCAAATCCCCGAGAAGGGATCCATCCAGATCCCGGATGAGACACGCACGGTAATCCGCTAGCCTGGTCTGCATTCGGGTTTCGACATAACCTCATTAACCGCTGACGGCGATTTCCGGATGTGATTTTTCACCATCCATCGTGAGGACGCTGGCGCAGAGATCCCGGATATTTGAGTTCGGATATCGATTCCTGTGAGACAGAGTCTCTGTGCACGCTTGAAATCTGCTGGATCCGTGATTTTCCTGATAGGATCAGAGCCGCTGATCACAGATATTACGTATGTAACGATCCCGAGAATCGGAGTCTGGATATTGGGTTCCCGGAAGTCAAGAACCTCATGCATAACGTAAAATCGCGGATCCGCGATTCCCAACACAAATTGGCAGCCTTGATCCGAAAGAGACGCGCTTCCGGCGGATCCGGAAGTATTCGAAGCCCGATTCTCGATTCTGCGTCGAAACTCACGAGAAGTCGGAACTCAAATGTGACGGGTCCCACCGGCCGTAACATCTCCCGTTGGGACGGCGACATTAGCTGGCTTCCCTTGGAATTGAGGCTTAATTTATATGCATTTCCACTCCGCGACTCAAACTCCGATAGGGAAAGATCTACGGACCAAATGGGGTCACATGCGCGGAAGAATTCAGTCAAGGGAGTTATGGAGCAAGAGAGTATCATCACATCAAAAATCTGGGATCCGCGGAGGTAAGGATATATGACCTCGAAGTGTCGATTTCCGACCTAGAAAATTCCCCGGCAAGAGAAAAGGAAACGTTTATGACTTTCATCGGGTTTCGGGATTTGGAGACCTAAATCGGGAGTTAAGGGCTCGCGAAATACGCCAAGTCCGATTCCTATAGAACAAGCAGACCGTCTAAGGAGTCCTATGGGTGTAGAAGAGTCCTGATAAGGGATTTGAAGGAGCAATTTAGCTCTTCGAGACTAAGAAAAAGAAGGTCCTGGTGTTAGCAGACGTGTTCCTATGGCTAGCTTACACCTGCAAGAGCCTTTGAGAGGGAGCCCAGATTGAGTTACCTTCCCTGCCAATACTACTCTTACTTCACCCTTTAAGCCTTTTATTTAAAATTCATTTTATCGAACAAGTCCCTTTTTCTCTAGATATTCATAGACAAGCTAGGGACTAGAGGTACTGGACCTCTATAGCAAGGTGGCATTGCTCAAGTTTTTATTTTTTGGATTCCAATTAGCTTGTCACCTCTAGCATTTTTGGCTTTATTGATTCATGATTTCATCATTTGTACCTTTTCTTTTGACCTTTGAGAAATCATACTTGATCAAGATAAAATATCTCTATATGGATGGTATGAATGATATAGGGGAGGTGGAAAATGTCTAGCATGATTAGGATGTGGACAACACTATCTAGGATAAGTATCAAGTGATACAGATTAATCCAAGAAATGACACACTTCTAAAATAAAACATGTTCCCAGAGATATAATGAGGAAAATAATAAAACCATGCAATGTTATGAAGTGTTATTGGATATCTATTAGTGTTTACAACTTCAATGACTAACTAGGAAGTTATATAATCACATCCAAATGAACATGAATACATGGGAAAATAAGCATGCTAAACCATATTGTACAATCCATAATGCAATTTGTCATCTGAGGGGTGAGGGAGGAAGATGAGCTATACCACATATGATCTAGCACGATCATACATCTAATGAATATTGAGAGAAACATTGTTTGGTTAGGAGAAGATGAACATGAAATCTCATGCAAGCATCGTACATGACACCCTTGTGAGGGTACCTCTAAAAGTTTTCACCCTTGAGGGGGTAACATCTGGCTCCTACTCAGGGACATGCAATTGATGCTAGTGCGTATGAGAACTCCATAATAGCTTACAAACATATGAGCTACACACTATCTAAATCGACAAATGACATTAAATTCATGGTGAACCTACCACCCCAGTTAGAATTAAAAAACAACTTTGCAAAAATCATTTTTTTTTACTAAGTCTAAACATGAAAGTAAAGAATGAAAACATGTGCAAGAAATTATTCTAAGGAAAATCAAATGCACTTCAATAAGAAAATCAATCAATGCAATGCATGAAAGTAAACACACAAATGAAAGAAAACATTCATGGAAAGTATATATGCACTCTAAACTATTACTCGGGGAGCTTATTCTTCCTAACCATACAAGCTAACTAAGATGTAACTGCTAGGTGAAATAAAATATCTTATACAACCACTTCAGGAGCTCATAAACAAATCAAAACTTCCCTTTGTGTTTGGTTATCAACCAAAACATGTATATATTAAGCATCAGGTGGGTATCAAGAAAAATATTGTTCATTCCTAAGTTTGGAACCTAGGTAAAGTCATAACTACGAAGCACAAGGATAAAACCATACCGAGGTTGAATCACACCTCCAAAAACTACCTCCATCCAAAGGTGAATAAGGCTAATTTAATCATAAGAGAGTAGGTCAACCCATTTACTTTACTTGTAAACTCATTGAGGACAAAATTTTGTGAAGGAAACTCCAACTGGGATATGTAAGGAAAAGGTTGACTTTCCACATTTCTCTTGGTCAAAGGTAAAGGAAATAAATACTCCTAAGTCAAAGGAGGGTAAGGAGAATGAGGGTATTCATAGTTCAATGGTAGGCTTCAAAGGACAATTGGAAAGTGACACTAAAAATCTATAACAACCCTTTCACACTCAAGCTTATCATGAAGAAGAGACCTACTCTCAAAAAATATCTTGAAGAAATCTGAAAGTGACGAGATCTTTTCTTCATCGATTTTTCCATACCAATCCATGATCTCATTGTCAATAAAATCTAAGGACAATACAAATATCTTCATCTTAACATCTTTGTGGTTAATGTTGAGCTTTTAAATAGCCACTAATGAAAGATGAAATGTGTAAAACGGGTGAATCACTAAGTCCATGAAATCTTGGTAGTTTATCTCTCCATTCTTCATAATCATTTGGATATCCTTGGATCCCTAAACAATCCAAAGTACTAATTAAGTTTTTTAATAACCTTTCAGCCTCACTCTCTTCAATATTTGGATCATCAACTTCTTCATAAAAAATTCCTAAGTGAGGCTCTTTGTAAGGTCCAAGTTCAACGATGTCAATTCCACGCTCATTGTTAGTATCATAAAAGGGATCACTTTCAAAGTAAACACATCTCATATCCCAATCATGTCTTCCGATATGGACAAATTGATTAAGTCCATTTTATGCTTCACATCATGAAGGAAAATACATTGTTCTTTCAAGGTACACCTTTTCAAAATTCTCAAAAGTTGGATCGTAAAATTCAGGATTTTAACTAGGGGAAGATTGCATTGCATCAAGTATTCACTCTCATGTGGGTAAGGAGACAAAACATTATCATAATTTTCACCCTCTAAGTTGAAATCAATTGATCCACCAAGTTTCTATACAAACTCTTCCCTTTCCAAATTGTCCAAGGATTCATCAAGAGGTCTCAAAGTTTGGGAAAAGATGCAAGTTGCTAAGTTATTGTATTCACAAAGAGGAGAAATAAAAATTTGGTTTCTATCATCCTTTACTTCATTTTTTATTTCATTCAACTCATCTTCTTTAAGGGATTCATGAAGTAGTTGACCTTCCTCTTCCTCCATGTGTTCCTCCTATAGTGATTCTTCATCAATGTGTTCATTGAATGGTTGGTTATATTGCTCTTGTCCAATGGAATCAATGTTTCCTTCACATTCTTTATTTTCAACTAATGATCAAGTGGAAACATCTTCATCAAGAGTTGTGGCCATAAATTCTCTGTCCTCAATTAAATTAAATAGGGCATTGTTTTCTTCTATCTTATTTCTTATTTCAATGACCAATTCATGTGAAGGATTCCTTTGAAACTCTAGGAAAAAATCATCAATTACCACTTTTCTCTCATGGAAAGCCTCAATCCAATCATCCAATTTTTCTTCTTTGAGGTCTTTTTCATAAGTTTGATTTTCAAAGTATTCACAAGGTTATGATTTTTATTCAAGGGAATCACAAGAAAACTCTTCATTTATATCCATTTCAAGTGATTTAATCTCCATGGAAATGATTTCAACAATCTCATTTTCTTCTACATTTTGTAAAGGCTGCACAAAAACTTTCAAAAGCATCTTCATATATTTGTGAGGTAGGACACCATTGATTAAAAAAAACTTTGAGAAAATATGCACAATATGATATTGTCTTAAGAGGAATGGAATTTCTTACCCAATCCCTTTTCCTTCCATACAAAAAGGAGAAAAATATTATGATCAAAATGTCCTGATGTATTATGTTAAACCTTAAAACATATTTCATAAATGGCAAGATGTGATAAGTAGCATGAAAGAATTCAATGCCAAATTTTGGAACTTTTATTCTCCATGCTAGGGGGATTTCAATTCTAAAATCAAAACAAGGGAAGACATCATGAAAATCCCAAGGTGCCATTTCCACCCAAATTCAACTTGAAATCCAAATGTGGTAAGAGTGGAGTTTCCAAGGTGAATAATCAATGTCAATACAATGTTACTTGTTTCACCTCACAAGCAAGAAGCCTTAAACTCTTGAAGGGAAATGGGATTATTCCCTTCAATGGAGTCATTAGATGAGAGTAAAGGTTGATCACCAATAAAATTAAATATTAAAATTATTAACTTGGGAAGTGGACTTTCTCCCCGACAATGGCACCAAAATGTTATCTCTCAAAATCTTGCTAAGAGAAAGTCTCACCCTGCGAAGGAGAGATTGGGGCAACAGATAGGCAAGCTGGCCACTCTCACCTCAACGAACTTGCCTCTACACCTTAAGGGTAGGGTTCCTAACTTAATCATGGTTTTCCTATGGGTTCAAGGCTAAGTCCTATCATTGTATTTGGAATGGGAGAGGATAAGTACTTGGTTTTTCTCAAGGTTGACTATCTTCTCTAAAGGGGCAAAACAAGTAAAATGTAAGAGAAGTGTTGGAGATATTACACACTTACACACTCACTTTTCCTAATTTTTAGTTGAGATTATTCCCCTACAAAATAGGTCACTTACCAAGAATTAGAGCGCTTCCTATAAAATAGGGTGCATTATCACTTTAGTTAGGACTTCAATTCAGACTTAGTTGACCTCACTTGACTAGTGGAATACCACTCATTCATTTAATTCCATATCTTTAGGGTTTTCCCTATGTTTTAGAGCACGAGAGAGCACTTCCTTTGCATTCCTGTGTTATTCTTGGTATCCACACTTGTCACTCAGTTAAACTATTTCCTATTAAACAGTTAATTGAGACTAGCTATTAGTTGACTCTCATTACAATGAGTTAGTGTCCAAATCTCCTTTAGATCACTCCTATGGTGCATGTACTCCATGATATTGGTGCATTTCTTCTCTTGGATTATATATTTACGTGTGTATTACTCATTCATTATGGTGTGATTAATAGGTTTTCTTATTCTCTCTCTCTCTCTCTCTCTCTCTCTCTCTCTCTCTCTCTCTCTCAATTATATTGCAATTTTATGTGATTTTCTCTACCTAGGTTCTTTATAAAGGGTTTTCACCCAAACTTCATAAGGTATTAGAGCCCATAGGTTGCTAGAAGCAAGGCGAATATGCATTTTTTTTGTAGGTCTAGGAGGATATTTACTTAGGAAGGATGGAATCAACACAAGTTATTCTTATCACACCAAATAATTATCTTCATTGGAAGCCAAGGATTCTACATCAGCTTAGGAATCAAGGCTCATACCAATTGACAATGGCTATAGAGGATGAACCAACAACAACAATTGAGAAATCCAAGTATTTCAACTGCATGGATGAGGCCCATGATCTTCTTTGCATGTCAATGTCTCCTGATTATGGTTTCATATTGATTCTTGTACTACTCTAAATGGGCTTTGGACCAAACTGGTTGGTCTCTTTGGAAAGTGAGTTGAGATGAGACGTCATATGCTCAAGGTAGAGTTGAATTCTTTGGATCCAATTTTTCTTTTATAATATTCAAGACTTCTTTACGAAGTTCAAATCCATTCTTCTTAGTTTAAAGGGATTTTGTGTTGACAAATACACACAAGAAAAGCAGTTTGTTCTTTCAATTTTCGAAAAACTTGGTCCAAAATATGCCCTGTTTGTCTCTACTTTCCATTCAAGCATGCACACTTGATGTAGGAGAATCACTCCTACTCAACAACATGCCAACAACCAACGCAACAATGCACAAGGAGGGAGCAGATCCCAAGGAGAGAGAAGCACCAACTTTCTCATTTTGAGTTAAATTTGAAATTTAATGTAATTAATATTGTAAAGGCTCGAGGAGAGTAGAGCCATTGTATTTATACAGGTTGCATGTAAGTCTCCTTTAATGGTGGATGGGTAGATGAATCTAGATCTGATTCAGACTAGATGTAAATTAAATGTAATTTAATGTAATTAGGTGAGGAAGGCTCGAGAAGCCCCTCTTTTGTAAAAATCCCAATGTATTGAGATCATAAGAAAATAGTACAAGAGAAGAACATGAGAAGAGATTAGCTCTCCAGAACCGAGACTCTATTGCAGTCTAGTCTTGTAAACATTGTAAAGAGCATTTAGTTTTAATAGAAAAACAAATTTCCTTGCATATGAATCCATGTGTGTGTTTTCTATGTGAATAAGCATGTGTTTCTGAATGTTTATTGAATGTTTATTGTTCATGTCTATAAATTCTATGAGTGAAATTATGTTCCCTTTGCAAGAATAGATATAATTCCCCATCTGTGTGAAGTTCTGAGTGTTCTGGGCTCTCAAGGCTAGTGCAAGGAGTGCAGACCAGAGTTGTTGGAAAACTCTGAGAAGTCAGTGTGCAATAACTCAACCATGAGTTCTCTTAGGATCTTTCCAGGTGGGCACACCAGAACTAGGCATAAGCTTAGAAGGGATAGTGCAAGTAGTGCACAGAGTGAGCGCAAGGAGTGCACCTACACTCAGAGAAGTGTAAAATCTCAAAGGAAGGCTAGTGCAAGGAGTGCACACCAGAGTTATTGAGAACTTTGAGAAGCCAACGCAAGGAGTGCACAAGAACTCAATCAAAAGTTCTTTGAAGAGCGTTTCAGGTGGGCGTGCCAGGAGTTATAATCTCAAGAGGAATAGTGCAAGTATGTACAGAGTAAGTGCAATGAGTGCGCATACGAGTCTGTAAAGTCCAATACTCAGGAGGCAAGTGTAAGGAGTGCACAAAGCCAACATTTTTTTTAAGTGTTGGTAAATCTCAGGAGAAAGAGTGGGAGTGCTAGGAGGGCACAAGAAGTCATTTGAAAGAACAAAGGGTTGAAACCTTTGAAGTTGAATAATTCCAATCTTAGGAGATATAGTGCAAGTGTGCGCCAGAGAACAATCTAAGTCTTGAACTGCAGGAGAAGCACAAGGTGTGTGCACACACTTCGGTTGAAGTGTTGAACAAGATAAGGAGGTGTAGCAGTTCGAGAAAGAAAGAAGAGGCCAAGGACTCGACCCTGCAGTGGAGAGATCAAAGGTCAAGCCTTTGAAAGATTGCAAAATCTTTCATTGAAGGGAAGCAGAGCTGCAACGAAGGAGAGAAACCACAACAGTCATTGCATTAGTTGTGGGATCAGATCTAGGATGTTGGATCAACCCCAGACAAGAGGAGAGCGCATGCAAGAGGAGATCAGACACTAGTTGTTGAATTTGAGTGGAGGTGAACGAGAGTCGTTGATGAAGGTTCTCAGGCTGTAAGTCTTAGACAAAGTAGAGTGGATCTCAACTGTAGATCCCATCGTGCATTGTGAGCCGCTAAACTCACAATTCAGAGATTTGACACTTCGATAAAAATTTACCCGTGTGTCGCCAAGAGGAGATATTCTCGAAGCTCCGAAGTTGCAGAGTGAATCTAAACTGTAGATCAAGGGGTTGAGTGTGAGCCTTTGAATCTTGAAGTGGTTCGACGGTTTGACACTCCAGGAGAATTTTGTCATTATTGTGTGGAGTGGATAATTCCCTGAAGTCCCAAAGTCCATAGTAAATCTTGACCATCAGTTTTCAGGTACATGTGGACCGTCGATCTTTGCCCTTCTCCAGTTTGGCATTTGACAGTTCATGAATCTAGTGGTGATTTGGAGTGAGGAACCCCAAAACCTAGAGTTTCAGAGTTGATCACAGTCATTGGATGTAGAAGGAGTGAGAGTCGTAGATCTCTACCCTTCGCGAATTTGGCATTTGACAGTTTGAGAGTTTGGTGGTGATTAGCAGCAAGAAGCCCCAAAGCATGAAGCCCAGATTTTATCACATCCGTTGGATGTTGGAGGAGTGTGAGCTATCGATTTCAGTTCAGTGTTTAGCTATATAGGAGGTAGGAAGTGTTGGATTCGAGAAACTTTTGAAGCCTGGAGTCCTGGATTTGATCTCAATTGTAGATCGTGGCAAGGAGTGTGGATCGTCGATCCCTGAACACTTCGGAAGTTTGCCAGTTCGAAGAATTGGGGTGTGTTGTGGGAAAATATTCTGAAGACAAAAGTTTTGGACTGCTGGAGTAATGAAGCTCTAGATGGAGCATTTCAATCTAAGTGATTGGTTCTATCCCGCAATCACATGATATTTCCACCAAGGAAAAATGGGCTAGCACCTGTGGTTTCGATTCAAAGGAAAAGGGGGCTTAGAAAAAGCACCCAACGGGTTATGTGTGGACCTCCACATAAGGAAATTAAAGGGGAATTTGTACATTAGAGGGGATCCAACAGGGATTCAAGAGCTAATTCATCTCCTTAGAAGAAGATCCTAGAACGAGAGGTCGTGCGAGCCCCCTAGGAGTGGTGGGGGTTTGCATCATATGGTATAAGAGTAGGATTTTTATCAAATCCTGAATGAGATTTTTGTCTGATACCATCATATGGTATCAGAGCGCGATTTTTTCTACAGAAAGCAAGCAAAGGAGGAGAAGACAATGTACTGATCATCTGTGTAAAGAACTATTTGCAAGTGTGTAGGAGACAACAAATAGACATGTGGGATGAAAGAAAAGGACCAGTTGCGTTCTTGGAGTAGAGGAGAGCCAGTGGAGCTCTTAAAGTGAGTAGTTGGAGTACATCATCCAGAGAGTAAGGAGTGCTTAGGAGAAGAAGTGAGTGCAAATTGTGCACCTACACTCACCAGGAGTGTAAAATATCAGAGAGAAGGTTCCAACTGGTGAACCAGAGGCTAAGTGAGGAGAAGCCTGGTAGAGGTTTACTATAGCTCACATCGAGCAAGTGGAAGCTCACAGAGGAGAAAAGAAAATGGCCACTGAAGGTCATAGAAAAGTTCCAAGAGGAGACTGCAAGAAGATGAGGAGAGAGAAGATGGATCAAGAGCTCAAGGAGACCAGAGAGGAGCTCAACATATTGATGTTTCAATGAAAGAGCATGCAACAAGGAGAGAAATGGAGTTGGAGGTATGAGTGGCCCATGAAGTGGAAGGTGAAGTGGCCTATCCAACAGTTGATTTCCAGGAGGCAGAAGCAAATACTGAGGAGGTGGCTGAGGCAAGCGGAAAATCTCAGGAACACAGAGGATAAGATGGTTTACATATTTAAACCAAAAGATGGAGAAATCCTCGAGGAGAAAGAGAGATCAACTGGAGATCTCAAACACTGCCACAAGAGCAGAAAGGAAAAGTCAGGTTTCCAGGAGGGAAAAGAGGATATGAGACTATCTAAGAGTTTCAAGAACTGAGAGAAGAGTTTATATCAGAAAGGAATGTTGACATAAAAGTAGGAGAAGATGAGACTATATGAGATTCTCAGGAACTCAAAGGAGAGCTCAAATTAGCAAGGAGTGATAATAATAGAGGAGGAGGATCATAGGTGCATTCTGATGATTAGGGGGATTAGCATATCTCTACCAAGAATCCCAATAGAGGTCGATGGATGTGTTGCAAGTGCAGAAGAAGAAGGACAACCAACAAATATTTTAATGGAGGAGGAGAAGGAGCAGCCACTAAAATCTTCCCAAGAGATTAAAGAAGAGGAGGCCCACATAGTTGTGAGGAAAATGAATGTTCAAGAGTTGCATTCAAATGCCATACTCTCTTAGTGGGAGGAAGAGTTGAAGTTACTGGAGGATTGGTTAGACAATCCAAAGACATAGGAAGACTGCCAGAAGGAGACAATCATGAAGAGTGGAGAATAATTCCTTCATGAGGAGTAGTTGTATGAAGCTAGAATTATGCCAGTCCAAGGAGATGACAAAAGAACAATGGAACTAGCAGAAATAAACTTTTTAGAGGATATGGTTGAGTATAAGCTCAGTAATATTGCTGCAGAATTGGATTCTATAGTGGAGTGGAAAGCTAATGCCATAGGTGATGATGTTAGCATGGGATATCATGATGATCTACCCTTTAATCTGTATGAAGAATTGGAATCCTCGGGAGAAGGTGAAATAACCTAGAGGAGGCTCATCCAACAATCCAAGTTGGATATTGATGAAGAAAGGGAGATGCAACAGTAGAGAAGACTGCAGGAGAGGAGCCAACCCATAGACAAGATGGATGAGGAAATTGAGGAGATAAGGAGACTGGTGTTGAAGTCAGAAAAGGAGACATTCAGCAACAGGTAGAGGCTGACAAGAAAAGACTACAGTGGCAAGATAAATGGGGCACTCCAACATATAATTTTGAAACTAGGAGGAGAGCCTGCAACAGTAGCAACAACAACAAGGTAGAGGAGTAGGTGAATAGCTCCAGAGTGAAGTTTGGGACCCTGGAGGATCTCAACAACAACAATAGAGGAGCCATGAACATGAGCTCATGAATGTTTTTAGCATGGGAGTATGATGCAGGATCATCACTCCTATTCAACAAAATGTTAGAAGCCAACGCATCAACGCATAAGGAGGGAGAAAATCTGAAGGAGAGAGAAGCACCAACTTTCTCATTTTGAGTTAAATCTCAAATTCAATGTAATTAATATTGTAAAGGATCGAGGAGAGTAGAGCCATTGAATTTGTACATGTTGCATGTAAGTCGCCTTTAATGGCTCACAGGTAGATGAATCTATATCTGATTCAAACTAGATGCAAATTAAATGTAATTTAATGTAAGTAGATGAGGAAGGATTGAGAGGCCCCTCTTTTGTAAAAATCCCAAGGTATTTAGATCATAAGAAAATAGTGCAATAGAAGAGCATGAGAAGAGAATAGCTCTCAAGAGAGGAGAGGAGAGAAGAACTGATACTCTATTGTAGTCACATCTTGTAAACATTGTAAAAAGCATTCATATTTAATAGAAAAGAAGATTTCCCTACATATGAATCTTTCTGTGTGTTCTATGTGAATGATCATGTTATTATGAATGGTCACTATGCATGTTTATAAATTCCATGAGTGAAATTATGTTCCCTTTGCAAGAATAGATAGAATTCCCTATCTGTGCGAATTTCTGAGTGTTCTGGGATCTCAAGGCTAATGCAAGGAGTGCACACCAGAGTTGTTGGAAAACTACAAGAAGGAAATGCAAGGAGTGCACAAGAACTCAGTCAAGAATTATGTGAGGAGCGTGCCAGGTGGGCACACCAGAACCAATCATAAGCTCAGAAGGGATAGTGCAAGGAGTGCATAGAGCAAGTGTAAGGAGTGTGCCTACACTCTGAGCAGTGTAAAATCTCAAAGGAAGGAAAGTGCAAGGAGTGCACACCAGAGTTATTAAGAACTCTGAGAAGCCAGTGCAAGGAGTGCGCAAGAACTCAGTCAAAAGTTCTGTGAAGAGTGTGCCATGTGGGAGTTCCAAGAGTTATAAGATCAAGAGGAATAGTGCAAGTCTACATAGAGTAAGAGCAAGGAGTGCACAGATGAGTCTGTATAGTCCAAGACTCAGGAGGCAAGTGCAAGGAGTGCACGAAGCCAACTTTTTGTTTAAGTGTTGGTAAATATTAGGAGAAAGAGAGGGAGTGCGAGGAGGGCACATGAAGTCATTTGAAAGAACAAAGGGATGAACCCTTTGAATTTGAATAATTCCAAGCTCATGAGAGATAGCGCAAGTGTGCGACATAGAACAATATAAGTTCTGGAAAGAAAAAGAAGTGCAAGGTGTGTTCCCACACTTCGGTTGAAGTTTTGAACAAGCTCAAGAGGTGTAGTCATTCGAGAAAGAAATCAGAGGATAAGGAATCTACCCTACAATGGAGAGATAAAAGGTCGAGCCTTTGAAAGCTTGAAAAATACTTTATTTAAGGGAAGCAGAGATGAAGCGGAGGAGAGAAACCACAACAACCATTGGATTGGTTGTGGGATCATATCTGGGTCATTGGATCAAGCCCAGATAGAGTAGAGTGAATCCAAGAGGATATCAAACCCTATTTTTTGGATATGAGCATAGGAGAACGAGAGCCTTCGATCAAGGTTCTTTGGCCATAAGTCTTGGCCAAAGCAGAGTGGATCTCAGCCGTAGATCCCATCATGAAATGTGAGTCGTAGATCTCACAATTCAGAGATTCAACACTTTGGGAGAAATTGACCCTTGTGTCGCCAGGAGGATAAATCCCCGAAGATCCGAATTCTGGGAGTGAATCTACATCATAGATCAAGGGGGTGAGTGCAATTCATTGGATCCTCGAGTGGTTTGACGATTCGACACTTCGGTAGAATTTGGTCATTTTTGCATGGAGTGGAGAATTCATCGAAGTCCCGAGGTCTAGAGTAAATCATGACTGTCAGTTGTCGAGTACACATGGACCGTCAATATTCTCCCTTCTCCAGTTCGACATTTGATAGTTCGGGAGTATGGTGGTGATTTGGAGTGAGGATCCCCAAAGACTAGAGTTCCAGAGTTGATCACAGCCGTTGGATGTAGGACGAGAAAGATTCATAGATATCTGCCCTTGGCCAATTCAACGTTCGACAATTTAAGAGTTTGGTGGTGATTAGCAATAAGAAGCGTCGAAGCCCAAAGCGCATATTTAATCACAGTCGTTGGTTGTTGGAGGAGTGTGAATAGTCAATTTTAGTTCGACATTCGACTATCTGGGAGATAACGTGTGTTGTAGTCAAGAAAATTCCGAAGCCTGGAGTCCTGAAGTCCCGTATTTGATCTCTGTTGTAGATCGTGGTAAGGAGTGTGGGTCGTCAATCCCTAAACTCTTCAGGAGTTCTCTAGTTTGGGGTTCGAGATAATTAGAGTGTGTTGTGGGAAAATCTTCCAAAGCTTGAATTTTCAGAGCGTTGGAGTAACGAAGCTCTGGATAGTTCCTTTCAGTTAAACACTTTGTTCTATCCCGTAGTCACATGAGATTTCTGCCAAGGAAAAATGGGCTAGTGCTTGTGGTTTCGATTCCAAGGAAAAAGGGGCTTAGAAAAAGTGCCCAATGGGTTATGTGTGGACCTACGCATAAGGAAATTAAAGGGCCATGTGTACATTGGAGGGGATCCTGCAAGGATCCAAGAGCTAACTCAACTCCTCAAAAAAATATCCTAGACCAGGAAATTGTGCGAGCCCCCTAGGAGGGGTGGGGTTTTTCATCATATGGTATCAGAGAAATATTTTTCTCAGAGCCTTAATGAGATTTTTGTCGGATACCATCATATGGTATCAGAGCGGTGTTTTGTCTACAGACAATAGGAAAAGGAGGAGAAGACATAGTATTGATTCTATGTGTGAAGAACTACTTGCAAGTGTGCAACAGACAATAAATAACCATGTGGGCTGAAAGAAAAGAACCAGTTGTGTTCTTGGAGTAGAGTAGAGCCTATGGATAACTACTCTTAAAGTGAGTAGTTGGAGTACAACAACCAAAGAGCAAGGAGTTCTGAAGAGAAGGAGCGAGCACAAGGTGTGCGCCTACACTCAGTAGGAGTGTAAAATCTCATAGAGAAGGTTCCAGCAGGTGAACCAGAGGCTAAGCGAGGAGAATCTTGGCAGAGGCTGAATGTAGCTCACATCGAGCAAGTGGAAGCTCACAGAGGAGAGGAGAAAATGGCTACGTAAGGCCATAGACAAGGTCTAAGAGGAGACCGCAAGTAGATGAGCAGAGAGGAGATGGATAAAGAGCTCAAGGAGACTAGAGAGGATCTCAACATATTGATGTTGCAATGACAGAGCATACAACAAGGAGAGAAAGGGAGTTGGAGGTATGAGTGGCCCATGAATAGGAAGGTGAAGTGGCCTATACAATAGTTGATTTCCAGGAGCCAGAAGCAAATATTGAGGAGGTGGCCGAGGAAAGTGGAAAACATCATGAACACAGAGGAGAAGATGGTTTACATCTATAAACCAGAAGATGGAGAGCCTCAAGGAGGAAGAGATATCAATTGAATATATCAAAGACTTCCAGGAGGGAAGAAAGGAAAATTCAGGTTTCTAGGAGGGAAAAGAGGAGATGAGATTGTCTGAGAGTATCAGGAACACAGAGGAGAGTTTAGATCAACAAGGAGTGTTGGCAGAAAAAAAAGGAGGAGATGAGATTTTCTGAGAGTCTTAGGAACTCATAGGAGAGATCAGATCAACAAGGAGTGATTAAAATAGAGGAGGAGGAGCATAGGTGCATTCTGATCATTGGGGGGGGTACCATATCTCTACCAAGAATCCGAGTAGAGGCTAATGCATGTGTTATAGGTGAAAAATAAGAAGGAGATCCAACAAAGACTGTCATGGAGGAAGAGAAGGAGAAGACAGTGAAATCTTCCAAAGAGATGAAATAAGAGGAGGCCCACATAGTTGTGAGCCAAAGGAATGTTTAAGAGGAGCATTCAAATTTCATACTCTCTCAATGGGATTAAGAGTTGAAGTTACTAGAGGATTGGGTAAACAATCTAGAGATAGAGGAAGACTGCTAGAAGGAGACAATCATGTAGAGTGGAGAAGAATTCCATCATGAGGAGCAACTAGATGAAGTTGGACTTATGTCATCCCAAGGAGATGATAGAAGAACATAGGAACTATCAGAAATAAATCTATCAGAGGAGATGGTTGAGCATCAACTCAGTATTATTGCTGCATAATTTAAGTCTGCATTGGAGTGGAAAGTCAATGCCACAGGTGATGAAGTTAGCATGGGAGATCACAATGATCTACCCTTTAATCTGCTTGAAGAATTGGAAGCCTTGGGAGAAGGAGAAATAACCCAAAGGAGTCTCATCCAACAAGACAAGTTGAAGATTGATGAAGAAGAGGAGATGCAATAGCAAATCATACTGCAAAAGAGGAGCTATCCCATAGAAACGATGGACGAGGATATTGAGGAGATAAGGAGATTGATGTTGAAGTCAACAAAGGCGACAATCAACAATAGGTGGAGGCTGACAAGAGGAGATTGCAGTGGAAAGATAAATGGGGCACTACAACATAAAATTTGGAAACTAGGAGGAGAGCTTGCAACAATAATAGGACAACAGTAGTAGCAACAACAAGGCATAGGAGCAGGTGAACAACTCTAGAGTGAAGTTTAGGACCCTAGAGGATCTCAAAAACAACAATAGAGGAGCCATGACCAGGAGCTCATGAATTTTGTCAGCAGGGGAGTATGATGCATGAGAATCACGCATACTCAGCATCACGCCAGTAGCCAACACAAAAACGCACAAGTAGGGAGCAAATCCCAAGGAGAGAGAAGTGCCAACTTTCTTATTTTGAGTTAAATCTCAA
Source organism: Picea sitchensis (assembly GCA_010110895.2). Taxonomy (NCBI): domain Eukaryota; kingdom Viridiplantae; phylum Streptophyta; class Pinopsida; order Pinales; family Pinaceae; genus Picea; species Picea sitchensis. The sequence goes on along the minus strand of SNQJ01S0117001.1, from coordinate 1,376 downwards.
ATTTAATGTAATTAATATTGTAAAGGATCGAGGAGAGTAGAGACATTGTATTTGTATAGGTTGCATGTGAGTCACCTTTAATGCCTGGCAAGTAGATGAATCTAGATCTGATTCAGACTAGATGCAAATTAAATGTAATTTAATGTAAGTAGGTGAGGAAGGCTCGAGAAGTCCCTCTTTTGTAAAAATCCCAATGTATTGAGACCATAAGAAAATAGTGCAAGAGAAGAGCATGAGAAGAGAATATCTCTCAAGAGAGGAGAGGAGATAAGAACTGAGACTCTGTTGTAATCCAATTTTGTAAACATTGTAAAAAGAAGTCATATTTAATAGAAAAGCACATTTCCTTGCATATGAATCTCTGCGTGTGGGTGTGTTCTATGTGAATGAGCATGTGTTTCTGAATTTTTACTGAATGTTTACTATGCATGTTTATAAATGTCATGTGCAATTAGGTTACCTTTGTGGGAATTGATAGAATTCTCTATCTGTGTGAATTTATGAGTGTTCTGGGCTCTCAAGGCTAGTGCAAGGATGTTGATACTGAGAGGGGGGTGAATCGGTATCAAGTACAATTTAAAAAAAAAATCAACTTATAATTAAACCATTCAATTATATCCAATGATCAATGAAGAATAGTATGAGAGTTACACAAATACACCACAATACACCATGCACAATATATGAGAAATAATCAATAGTTGTTGTTCAAGGGAAGTAATGACTTCCAAAGGTAGCTACAACTTCCAAATGTAAAGAGAGGGATAAACCTCCAAGAGGAAGATACAATCCTCCAATATCAAAAGAGGTTTGAACTCTCCATCCTTGCCCCTTCCTTCCACCCAAGAATATATGAGATATAATAAAACTTTACATTAAATCATCACCATCAACCAACCGTCACATAGAACCTGATAATGCTTCCTGAGACTTTTTCAATTTATGCAATTCTTCAATTCTTGGAATACTCTGATCGTATAGATAATATTATTCAATTTATTCTCTGAAACGTCTCCAAGTTTCACTCCTTGAATCCTCCCCAAAAAGATGTTATAGAGAGAATGGTAGACTTTGTTCAATTCTGGTTTATTTAGGAGACTGAACTTGTACAGAATGCCCCACTCTCAATATTTAACATCCGATTTTGAAACTCACTATTAAGTACCAAAGACTGAATACAAAAGTACCACAACAGATATACAAGAACAATATGCAAAATCTTCTTTATTACTATCAAACCCTTAGGGTAGGGCAAGACCATACAATGGATCCTATTATGGAAGGGATCATCTCCTGTTCACTTGCCTCTTCGAGGGGGCATCCTCCTATTGAGCTACCACTCCAAATACAATACTTCTCTTCATGTCTCATTACAT
>SNQJ01S0117000.1:5815-21387 GCA_010110895.2 Picea sitchensis | reverse complement strand
AAGGCATGGCATGATAAGGCATGGCATGGCATGGCACATGAAGGAATGGTAAGGAAAGGCATGGGATGGCATGGCATGGAAAGGAAAGGCATGGAAATGCAAGGCAAGGCATTGCATGGCATGGAAAGGCATGAAATGTAAATGCAATACAAGACATGGAATGACAAGGAAAGACATGGCATGGAAAGGCATGGAATGACATGGAAAGGCATGGCAAGGCATGGAATGACATGGAAAGGCATGGCAAGGCAAGGCATGGCATGGCATGGCATGTGAAGGTAAGGAAAGGCATGGAAAAGAAAGGAAATGCATGGGAAGGAAAGTCATGGATTTTCATGGCATGGCATGTCATGGCAAGGAAAGGAAAGGCATGGCATGGCATGGCACGTGAAGTCAAGGCAAGGCATGGCATGTCATGACATGGAAAGGAAAGGTAAGGCATGGCATGGGATGTCAAGGAAATACATGGCATGGGATGGAAAGAAAAGGCATGGCATGGCATGGCATGGCACGTGAAGGAAAGGCAAGGAAAGGCATGGAAAGGCAAGGTATGGCATGGCAAGGCAAGGCAAGTCATGGCATGGAATGGAAAGGCAAGGAAAGGCAAGGAAAGGAAAGGAAAGTGAAGGAAAGGAAAGGCGTGACATGGAAAGGAAAGGCATGGAATAGCATGTGATGGAAAGTCAAGGCATGGCATGGCATGGAAAGTGAAGGCAAGGAATTTCAATGAAGCAAGACAATAATACCATAACAACCATAAAATGAAGCCAAAATTTCAATAATTCATAAATCTGAAAAAATTGTTCAATTATTTGTTTTACATACGGTCATTAAATTAGACCATCGAGATCACTTCTAATACTGATGGTCTCCATTAACTTATCATGCTCAGAGTAAGGAAAAAAGTAGCATACCTTTGATGAGTTCTTACTTGGCATTGTTTGCAGTTGGAGGATTGTGCCAACAACCAAGTTCATAAAGTGGTATATGACTTGACCTGCTTTATAATCTTAAAATAAATAACCACCTTTCTTCTGTGTTCTTTCATCCTATGTCATATATTATCCTTTAATAACCATCGACCCAATCAAAAATTCAATGCCTTCAGAGTCTGTTACTGATCGCATGAGGGTCCGCTTTCCCTCTAAGAAACGTTCCAACCAATATTCAGTGTGCCATTCATGATCCCTCAGGGAAAACACTACGTATGTGTGCCCTGCAAAAAATGGAGTGCCAACATGTGAGTCCACTAAATGACAAAAGCATAAAATATTGCTGCTAGTTATTCAAAAATTAATAGAAGGTTTCAACGAACCTGGTAGTACGAGATCTTAGACATGATCAAAATCTGCTAAAATACTTGATTGGTCCTCCTCCAACTGGGATAATTCCATATTTATGCATTGACCAATGGGGAGTGATACATGATCCCATTTATCATCCTAGTCTGTCGATTCACAATCATACCATTCATGGGTTCATGTTCCCTCTCCCATTACTGAAGAACACCATTCAACAATGGATTTTGCATCTCGAATGAGGGAAGTAGTTGTGAACTTCATTTCTTCCCTGTGTAATGTTATTTTTATGCATGCAATTGCTCCATCATGCTCTCCTTTCCCATGCCTAGAATCAAAAAAATAGTTCCAAATGTGTGGTACCTTGAGTTTTTTGTGCAACATACACAACCATTGAAATACTTGAGCATTTTTGAACGGACCTACACAACTGTTATCATTGAAAAATCGTCCGCAACATTGCACACAATGGTTGAAGAAACACATCAATGCCAACAACAATTAGTCCACCTACAACAACAAAGTCCAGCAAAAGGAAAAAAACTATGTAATTGGGTCAAAAATCAAAGTGTGCAAATTCACCAAAGGAAGCGCACACACTGTGCACAACATGTACAGGCTAACGCAACCCTCATCATGCACTATGCGCACAATGCGTGAATGCCTACGAGAAAATTCGCACACTTATTTGAATGACACATTTATGGATCTTTTCATATCCTCAACCACTTCTTGTCCTACCCCCAACACGATTTGACACTCATATCTGTGTGAAATCTAGATTGGAGGTTGGTTAAGGGCTAGAGGGTGCCCTAAAAGGCCCCTTGTTCACACTATGAACCAATTACATTTTTCCATGAATGAATGCTATAAATAAGAGCCATGGGTGTGATAAGAAACCAATATCTTCAAGTTATTGTTATGCTGCAAGAATTCTTCCTTGAGAATCCTCTTTTTTCTTTGAATCCTTTAAGCACCATTGCAATAGGCCATTCCACTCACCTCTTGAGGGAATATGCATTGTTTTTCTTCACCATTTTTCATTTATTCCATTGTAAGGAGAGAAGAGCTCTCAATTAGGGAACTAAAAAGCCCTCCCAAGGAGGAAGAGGGGACTCATAAGTACCTTCCTTTCTCTACGGTGTTTTTCCTACTAATCTATTGATCCATTGGTAGCAATATGTTGGTCATTGTTTGATTTTCATGGTTCTAAGTTTCTCAAGCTTTCGAACGTTTATTTCTTAGTTGTTTTTAGTTGTATTTATTTGTTTTCATGTTTGTTTGGCTTATCAAACCCACTCACAAACTTCTGTCTTGTTTAACAGACTTATCTAAACATGCAAGTGTTGTTGTTTTGCTCACCCAAGTGACAAAACCAACACAACAGATTGGCGACCATACTGGGGAATGATATTAAATTCCTCCCTATTTGAGCCTTGAGAGCAATTCATTTTGATTGTTTTGCCTTGCATGTACCAAAAATGGCTTAGGCCAACCTGCCAAAGTCAAAATTCAGAGTTGAGGAAGGAGTATTTCACTTGGAAATTTCTCCCCTAACGCGTGACAGGAAGTGCGTAGATTTTTAGGCCCACAGACGCGCATTTTGCTCACTATGTGCGAAACAAGATTCATTACTCTACGCATTGTGTGCCCTTTTCACACCTATCAGAAATGTGACCCACGCATAAGTCCAATTTTTCAAATTGTAAGGGTTTTTATGAATGGTTTGAGGGCCCCTAGCCTTCATATTTTTATTTTCATGCACTTTGTAAGGAAACTACACTCCACTTAGAGTTCTTTATCTTAAGAAATGTTAGCTAACATAGAAACTTAGGGGGTAAAAAGAATCACTATTCTCCTCTTGTGCTTTGTTGCCACATGGATGGCTCATTTGGCTTGTAAAATTTTAAGTTGAAGTTATTGCTTTCATACACAATCACTTAAAATGGGACTAGAAGTTAATTTTGACCTTCAAGTATGCTCTTCCCACGCACTCCAGTGTAATCTTAGGAATCAAAAAGGTGGTTAAAAGGACATTTCATGTCCCTTAAAAAATATTTAGGAGAGGACAAAAGCCCCCCTAGGGTTCCTCTTAGTTTTTGAAATCATCTTAAAGCTTTGTAAGGGCCCATACATGCACACATGTTTGCAAACTTAGGATAGTTTCTAAATGCTTTCTTAGTTTAGATCACAATATAGGGAAGTTTGAAGATCAAAGTAACAGGCCCATACATGCCCACATGTCTACAATTCTAAGATAGTTTCAAAGCTTTCTTAGTATAGACAACATTTTAGGGAGTTTTAAGGATTTGTAAGGACCCATATGTCCACATTTCTAGTTCTTTAGGTCTTTAAATATTCCGCAAGGTTGTATCGAAGACACATAGTAAGATAGGTAAAGAAGATTTTTAAGGACCACAAGAAGTCCACATGTTGCAATCTCACACTTAACTTATTAAAATATTTGCACACTTGTCACTTTCTTGCACATAAAGGCACTCATCACACACATAATTTCTATTAGGATAGTGGAGGTCAAAGTAAGTTTTCTCCAAAGGAATTCCAAAAGGTCCGACTACTTCTTTGGAAATTATCCACACCAATTAATTCAAACGAGGTTGGTCCATGACCCCAATCTCTCAGCCCACCACATCTAAATTTTTTCTAAAAATGCACTAAATATTCCTCCACATGGGGTGACAAAATTTTTTTTTTAGTCTAGGTAGGATCTTGGGGATAGGCATCCAAATAACCCTCCATTATCAGGTTCTCACATTTTCAAACAATAGAAGTTGAGAAATAGGGAACCTTCAAATCCTCCAAGTCACGTGTTCCTACACCATAAGGTAGGGATATACTCGTGAAGGGTCGAAGGCCGAGGTCCAGTTGTTCTGTGCATCCCTCCTTAAGTCACCCAACTCTTGTGAGGGCATCCAACTCATGACCCATTTCTGAGGCCGAAAATATAAATGCCGCACTTTGACCGAGGTGCTTAATGGACAAAACTTAGGATATCCACCCAGGTGGCGATTGTGGGCTGCAATCTCACCTTGATCATATTTTGTGTGGCTATTGGGAAACATTGCCAGCTCTTTTAGGATATGCACCCTCTACCCCCCATTAGAACTTATTACTTCAACATTCACTAGTTCCTTTTCTGATGGCTTCAGATCCCACTGTTGAGTGTTATTGGAAGGCCTGGTGCTAATTGAGAGAAAGGACGATACATATTTTAGGACATGCGCATTTGTTTTTATTGTTCCCCCACGCGGAAAAAATCCACCTATCCACATGCTTGTTTATTTATAGTTGATTTATGAATGATGTTCATATGATTACATACAATTGTGAGTTATACTATCTTGTGAAGGTAAAAAATATACAAAGCTCTTGTTAATTTATTTCTCTCTTGTCACCATTTTTCACACATTCACTTTTTCTAGTCAGAAACCGTAGGGGAACCACATAATCACCATCATTCTAGATGCTTGCAGAATCTCCCTCCTATTCTAGGAGTACCACCTAGTCTTTCCAACTCACCGACTCAACCATCTCACACCTTAGTGAGTGCTACTATGTTGGGATCAAATTTACTTGGTTCCACTTTGCTGGGGTCAAATTCCCAAGGCCATCCATCAATTATTTCTCCTTCACAAGGAGGCGGGGGTCAAAATTCTTCTCAAGGGAGAAGTACTACCCCACCAAATCCCCCTCAAGGGACAGGTCCATTACCTACTCACAAAATGGTTGTAACTAATCCTCCACCAAGTATCCTTATGCCATACTTGGTGTTAGCATTCTGAAATTTTCCCAAGGCTGTGGAGGTAGTCACAAAAAAAACATCAAAATTGCTTTGAGTCTGGGATCTAGCCCTCCCAGACTCAGAGAGGGATCTCTCTGTCGAATTTATATTTGTTTAGAATAGGATATTTGGCTAGCTATACTGTACAAAGGTTTGGTTTTTTAAATTGGTTTGGTGAGACCTAAAAAAAAAGGGCCATTGGGAAAAATGGAGTCAAAGGTTAAATATGATTTGATGAATAAATAATAGAGACATATGTAACCAGGCAAGACATTCATATCAATGGATCCTTATAATTTGTGTGATGAAGAGTGGAAAATATCAGGGGTCATTTCAAATGCAGAGCAGAGCTTATTTGAATTCGACATTCAATCTTCAAAAGAAAACATAAACATTGTTTCTAAGCCAGATCAAACTGTATAAGACAAATCCTGAGCATACTCTTCTTAAAAGCAATGAGAAAATAAAAACAATATGAGAAACAAGAGAATGAAAATTTACATTAAGAAAACTTCACCACGGAAAAATGACACAAGAATCTGGAAATAAAATGTCTTTGTATTCATCCATTACAGTCACTTACAACCTTTGAGAATTTTTACAATAGGTGATGAAATTTTCATGCCATGTTTCCATTTAGGTCCCCCCAAGTCGAGCCCTCTTTTTTTAAGAGTCATAGGCTTTATATCCTTTACATAACAGTTCAAGATCCTATAAAAATGGATCTGAAATACTTAAAATAGAATACAATCAAAACTAGTATGATATGTAGAATCAAGTCCTAATTTAAAGGTCAAACCTTTAACAACTAAATCTTCAACAATCTTCAACAGCTTCAGCCATATCTGACATCTTCAATAATTCTCAAAGTGATGATAAGGAACTTTGAAATCCTTCTTTGACAAATAAGCAATTTTTGACCAAAAAAATTAACAACCACTTAACCTTCTTGCCTTAGTATCTGCCTCAAAAACTGGAAAGGGATGATGGTCTATATCCTTTTAATCTTTATCTTTCATTTGGAACCCCTTCCAAATGATCTAAAAACAAAAATCTTCGATATGAGGAAAAATATGAGCATTCTGACAGTTTCTGCATTTTCGGTGGCTTACAGGTATAAAACAGAGTAGGATTAGCTTCCAAAAGCAGAGATTTTGGCAGCTAACAACATCTTGAGGAAAACGAATAAGCTGCCGAAAATCTTGAGTTTTCCACAACTGTTCAAAACTGCAAAAATGGATTTTCTTCGATCTACCTACTCTTTAGGATCTTCATTTAGGTTCTCAACAACTTCTGCTAGAGATTTTAAATCAGGATGTGCTCTTGGATTAGGATTTTTAAACCTTATTTTGATCCTTAAACCTCTAACCATTTTAAGCAACTTACGATTCTCCTTGAGCAATTTCTTATTCCTCTTTTGTTCCTTTACATGCATTTTAGCTAACCTTTCAAAACAATATTTTACCTCATCTGATGTGTTGCTTATAGTTAGGTTTTGGGATTTAATGACCCTCTCAAGCAACTTCATCTTTTATATTTCTTCTTTAAGCTTTTCAATCTTTGATGATTTGTTGACCTTGCTTTGTTTTCTTATTGATGCTTCGGGGACCTCCAGATCTTGAGCTTCAGATGAGAAAGGTGCTTCTTCAGGAGTTTGAAGATCAAGGGCTTCATGCTAAAAAATTTGGATTCCATGTGCTGTCTCTTCAGGAGATGCTTGCTCAGGCATCTCCTCTTTTATAATCTCTACGTCCTCCTTTGAATCTGTATAAGGCAGATTCAAAACATTTTTACCAGAGGCACTAGTTTGCCCTTCTGTAGCTTGGTTGAAATCAAGCATCTTTTTGGCTCTCTTGGACTTAGAGGAAGAGGCTGGATCCTCTGCAGTTACTGGGGAAATGGATCTTCTTTTTCTTTTACTACTCTATGGTGTTGAAAACTTAGTGGATGAAGTCTTGTTTTTGTCCTTAGGTTGTGGTTCTGGTTCAAATTCACCCCAGAAAAGAAGATGCTCCCAATTCTTATCCCTCCTCTACAATTCTTCAAGCACTATGAGTTTGATAAGGCTATGATGGAAAAGCTTACCCTGTACCTTGCTAGGTTTGGCCTGGACTTGGTGTGACATTTTTGTCAAACTTCTATGAAGGTAGAAGGGCATATTCAAAGGACATCTACCTGTGAAATGATTCATGAGCTTGAAATGGTAGAACATCACTCTACCATATCTGCCTTCAGATGTAATATATGCCTAGATTTCTTTGAGCAAGTGTTTCCATTTTTCCTCCAAGTAAGATCCAGGGATATCTTTCTTCCAAATAATACATTTGTGTTCAGGCTTGAGATAAGACCTTAACTCAATGTCTTTAGTAATGGTCGTTTTAAACCATCTTTCACCATTCCTAGCTATTTTTGTTGCTGCTGCAACAATGGCTTCATTAACCTGTAACTCAATTGTTCCCACTTTGGCCTTGGCTCCATTGAAGGTTAAGGAAAATGCCTCAGCCACTCCTTGGTGAAAACCTTGTAGTTTTTCACAGTAACTATAGCATCCAGCATCTCTGAACATCTAGAAAATCTCAGGGTGAGATTCCAGATAAGTTATATCATTGAGCTCTTTCCTGAGCAGAGCCCCTCCCTTCTTCATCGGTGAAACCAATTGTCAACACCTTCAATACAATAAAATCAGGCTTGGGGAGACACAATGGCGCTGATAGGGGACAAATTGAAGCTCAAGAAGAGGAAGAATGTGTGATATAGGGGAAAATATTTGAATGACAGTCTTTTAGAATAAACCCTTAATGAAGAATGAAACTGAAATCATAGTGATTGTATCATTCAACCAGGACAGAAAACTATGAGATAGATTAGGTAAAAACGAATGATGTGAGCTTATGGTGATCTTAGTTTGTAATAGATAATTCGGATCTACTAGATTATGGTTTAAAATATCTCACCAAATAATCATAATCCGATATACATCACTTACCAGATCGTATCATGATCCAATCTCCGTCAATTTCGGTAGCACTTGAGATGATGATGGTGTGTGTACTACCGACGTTTCGAGAGTCCAATGGGACAGGATGACCGTTGGAAAAATTCTTCTCTTTTGGAAGCTTAGAGAGCCTCGCACATGTCATTTTAGCTGCCAAAAGTGACAGCTTTCGACATCTTAGAATGCTTTGAAAAAAGGCCCTTAGCTGCCGAAAGTGAAATTTTGGAGTTTTTCTAATAAAAGTATAGACTCGTCAGTTCTTGAAAAGACAAGTCTAAAACTCATCTTAATGACACTTAACTCAAGAATAACAAAAAATATTTCATCTAATGATCCATCCTATCACCTAATGATAGTGACTTGGAAAATTTATTTCAAGAGACAACAAAACCAGCAAGCCAGGAACTTCGTCATGAGACCCAGTAATAAAATCTGAATCATCAGATCTCCTATTGTTATAGGATACTAACATAGGCTCCAATTGGGGATGGAAGCTCCTAAGGAGGTGTCAAGAATCTCAAATCTCCAGATTCATAAATCAGTGCCTTATCGATTGGGCTGATCCCACAACATGTATCTTGATCTGTCTTGCACCTTAGTGACTGCAAATCAACTGATTATCCATTCTGACCTTGACTGAGTCTTTGAATTAAAATAGAAAACAAAATAAAACACATACTTTCCCAGCAAGCTTATTAGCATATGGTAAATCTGATAAAAATGATGATCTGATGATCTTATTTATATACATACATCCTATTCTAACTCGAGAGTGCTTGATCTTAATCAATATGAAATATCCAGTATAACTAGTCAAAAATTGGATCTGGAAACTGGGCTCTTTCACAGTTTTTCACCAAACTCAGATGTAGATCTGGTAATGATATGTGATAGATATTTCTATCACGATCTCCCTTACATGAAACTTGATCAATATGAAAAACCATTAGACTGAAAATGTATTGTGGGCCTTCCATGAAATATTTCTCCATATAGATATCTATAGGGTCCAAATAGACTTGAGTTATTTCTTGGCATTTGGAATCAGTCCATTCCATCTCCTGACCTTGTGTTGTGCATGAGGTCTTCTAGTCTTCAAACATTTCAAGATGTGTTTGTATTTCATTTGATGGATTTTTCACTGATATTTCTGTTGAACCAGACAATGGGGTAGACTGTCTGATCATATCCATATCATAACAATTTTTAATTCATTAGGAGTAAATGAAATCAGACTTTGAAAACACACATTATCCAGAATATCAACTATAGGGTCATAAAATGATTTTGATGACAGTGGAATGGGATTTATTGATACTTCACGGCTTACACTGTGACTTTCTACCAAAATCTGACCAAGATTCCCTCTCAAAATCTGAAATGAATTAAAGCATAAAGGCAGTGAATCAAAATGAATCATCTCATATCCTATCTCAGGCTTAGGGATTTCATATGATATTTGGCCTTCAAAAATATTCAATGGCTGTACCTCTGGATCAAATTCCGTACCATCCTTGTTCTCCTCAACTGATGCATTATAACATTCCTCTCTCTTACTATTTACAATCTGCTGGCAATGTTTTCTCAAGAGTGAGGAAAAACATAGGGGCAGGCAATTTGCATTTTCTTGAATTTTTTTTGCATTTTCCTCCTTTAAAATTTGAAGTGAATTATCATCTAATGGTATAGAGTTACATTCCAGTATTTCGAATTCTGTTTCAGGCTCTGAATTTTCCCCTGAACTTCGAAAATCAGAGAAACTTGGATATTGTAATCTTAGATCTGAAATAGCCTCTTTCTCAACACTAACATCTTTCACTATCTCGTCAAAAGATTTACCTTCTTTGATATTTACCACTTGTTCATAAATTTCCTTCAAAAATTTAAAAGAAGAGAAGCACAAAGGTAAAGTTTGTCCACTTACCCCAAGACTTTCTGCATTGTGATCATAATTGTCATCGTACCAATCAAGATTGGGTGAATCATCCATGGATGAAATTCCATTGAAAATGCATATCATATCAGGAGAATCTTCCTCCATCTTCTAATTTTGAACTTCATCTTCAACTGTATCGTGAATTGAGTACATGAAACTATCATTTTTCAGTCCCTAATACCATGGTTGAGCTGCAAACTTTTTGGGAATATTGACCTTTGTTGTTTCTAGAACTAGTGGGATATGAGGTCTTTGAACAACAAGTTCCTCTTTCTTGCTAATTTACTGCATCATCTCTTTTATGGTGTTGGCCAAGACATCTAGCTTCACTTCTGAATATGTCATCCGTTTCTTTTCTGTTCTGGCCTTTTCCTCTGCTCTTAGCTTGGACCTTTTGTTCAATAGATTAGCTTCTACATCAACTGCAACATTTTTCATTTCCTCAAGGGTTACAGTGTCTCTTTCTCTTAACTGGAACGTCATTTTTGGATTAAAGGCATCTGGGTAATGCAATTGAGCTAAACCAGGAGGAGGCCTTACATCCACATGTATTGAATGATATACCTTATTGAACCTTGTTGAAAACTGATGTACTATCTCCCATGGCTTTCTTTTCAAATGGTCATATTCTTTTAGGATGAGAAAGACATTTCTCATGATCACCCATCGATCTAGGAAAACTTGCACAAAGTGACGAAAATTGTTGATGCTTGCAGCTGGAAGGTTTTTAAACCAATTTTTAACTTTACCTTGCAAAGACAAGGCAAACATCCTGATATAGACATCGTCATCTTAAACCTCATAAAGGTCAAGGAAATATTCAAACCTCTGGATGTCTTTTTTAGCAGTGATATTGGCATTCTCTCCATCAAACCTAGGCAGATTATTGTTATAATTGGTAGGGAAGTCATGGAGAATATGAGGCAAATCTAGGGGCTTGTATCTATTCGAGATCTTTGCATCTATAGGAGGTAAAGTAGGGGGCTTATGGTTAACTGTAATTTCAACAATGGTAGGAGATGAAGCATGAGATTTGTGTCTTACCGGGCTATCTATAGATATGGGAGTGCATACCAGAGCTATAGGTAAAGGTTGAATCCTTTGAGGTTCTTCAGCTTGAAAATGATCATTATGAGCTTCAACAATTAATTCTTGACCAGGGTTATAATATGAGAGAATATAATTATAGATAAATCCAACGATGTCTTGGATACAATTTGAGTTCGAATACCTGATCTTTCCAGGTTGCCTTGCCATGTTTCAGGTTCTTCCTCCAGTGGAGTCTTCGAATTGGAATTGATATGGAGATTGGAGTCGCCAGGTGAATGATCTTAGCCTTCTTGTGTTTGTCTTCTGTTCACCATCAGAAGTCAAATCTGAACTTGATATACTTTTCTGGAGAACCTAAAATCTCCTTCCCCAGTATTTTCGCCATTCTGTTAGCACTCTGTAATTTTCCCAAGGATGTGGAGGCAGTCACAGAGGCAACATCCAAACTGCTTTGAGTCTGGTATCTAGCCATCCTAGACTTAGAGAGGGATCTCTCTATCGAATTTAGATTTATTTAGAATAGAATATTAGGCTAGCTATAATGTACAGAGGTTTGGTTTTTTAAATTGGTTTGGTGAGACCTAAAAAAAAAGGGCCATTGGACAAAATGAAGTCAAAGGTTAAAGATGAATTGATGAATAAATAACAGAGACATATGTAACCAATCAAGATAGTCACCTCAGTGGATCCTTATAATTTGTGTGATGGAGAGAGGAAAAGATCAGGGGTCATTTCAAATTCAGAGCAGATCTTATCTGAATTCTGCATTCAATCTTCAGAAGAAAACATAAACATTGTTTCTAAGATAGATTAGGGTGTACAAGAAAAATCCTGATCATACTCTTATTATAATCAATGAGAAAAGAAAAACAATATGAGAAACAAGAGAATGAAAATTTACATCAAGAAAACTTCACCACAGAAAAATGACACAAGAATCTGAAGATAAAATGTCTTTGTGTTCATCCATTATAGTCGCTTATAGCCTTTGAGAATTTTTACAATCGGTGATGAAATTTTCATGCCATCTTTCCATTCAGCCCCCCCCCCCAAGTCAAACCCTCTTTTTATAAGAGTCATAGGCTTTATAGCCTTTACATAAAAGTTCAAGATCCTATAAAAATGGATCTAAAATACTTAAAATAGAATAAAATCAAATTTAGTATGATATGTAGAATCAAGTCCTAATTTAAAGGTCAAACCTTTAACAACTAAATATTCAACAATCTTCAACAGCTTCAACCATATCTGACATCTTCAATAATTTTCAAAGTGATGACAAGGCACTTTGAAATCCTTCTTTGACAAATAAGCAATTTTTGACCAAATATTTCACAGCCACTTAACCTTCTTTCCTTAACATCTGCCTCAAAAAATGGAAAGGGATGATGATTTGTATCCTTTTAATCTTTATCTTTCATTTAGAACCCCTTCCAAATGAACTGGAAACAAAAATCTTCGATCTGAGCAAAAACATGAGCATTCTGCCAGTTTCTGCGTTTTCGGTGGCTTACAGGTATAAAACAGAGTAGGATTAGCTGCTGAAAGCAGATATTTCGACGACTAACAATGCCTTGAGGAAAATGAATAAGCTGCCGAAAATCCTGAGTTTTCTACAACCATTCAAAACTACAAAAATGGATTTTCTTCGATCTACCTACTCTTTAGGATCTTCATTTAGGTTCTCAACAACTTCTTCTAGAGATTTTAAATCAGGATGTTCTCTTGTCTTAGGATTTTTAAGCCTTAGTTTGATCCTTAAACCTCTAACCATTTTAAGCAACTTACAATTCTCCTTGAGCAATTTCTTATTCCTCTTCTGTTCCTTTACATGCATTTTAGCTAACGTTTCAAAACAATCTCTTACCTCATCTGATGTGTTGCTTATAGTCTAGTTTTTGGATTTAATGACCCTCTCAAGCAACTTCATGTCTGATATTTCTTATTTAAGATTTTCAATCTTTGATGATTTGCAGACCTTGTTGTGTTTTCTTATTGATGCTTCAGGGACCTCTAGATCTTGAGCTTTAGATGAGAAAGGTGCTTCTTCAAGAGTTTGAATATCAGGGGCTTCATGCTCAAAACTTTGGATTCTAGGTGTTGTCTCTTCAGGAGATGCTTGATCAGGCATCTCCTCTGATATAAGCTCTACCTCCTCCTCTGAATTTGCATAAGGTAGATTCAAAACATTTTTACCAGAGGCACTATTTTTCCCTTCTGTAGCTTGGCTGAAATCAAGCATCTTTTTGGATCTCTTGGACTTAGAGGAAGAGGTTGTCTTCTCTACAGTTACTGTGGAAATGGCTCTTCTTTTCCTTTAACTACTCTATGGTGTTGAAAACTTAGTGGACGAAGTCTTCTTTTTGTCCTTAGGCTGGGGTTTTGGTTCAAATTCACCCCAGAAAAGAAGATTCTCCCAATTCTTATCCCTCCTTTGCTATTCTTCAAGCACTATGAGTTTGATAAGGCTATGATGGAAAAGCCTACCCTGCACCTTGCTAGGTTTTTCCTAGACTTGGTGTGCCATTTTTGTAAAACTTCTATGAAGGTAGAAGGGAAGATTCAAAGGACATCTACCTGTGAAATGATTCATGAGATTGAAATGGTAGAACATCACTCTACCATATCTTCCTTCACATGTAATATATACCTGGATTACTTTGAGCAAGTGTTTCCATTTTTCCTCCAAGTAAGATCTAGGGATATCTTTCTTCCAAATAATACATTTGTGTTCAGGCTTGAGATAAGACATGAACTCAATGTCTTTAGTAATGGTCGTTTTAAACCATATTTCACCATTCCTAGGTATCTCTGTTGCTGCTGCAACAATGGCTTCATTAACCTGTAACTCAACTGTTCCCACTTTGGCCTTCGCTCCATCGAAGATTAAGGAAAATTCCTCAGCCACTCCTTGGTGAAAACCTTGTACTTTTTCATAGTAACTATAGCATCCACCATCTTTGAACATCTGGCAAATCTTAGGGTGGGATTCCAGATAAGTTATATCATTGAGCTCTTTCCTGAGTAGAGCCCCTCCCTTCTTCATCGGAGAAACCAATTGTCAACACCTGCAATACAATAAAATCAGGCTTGAGGAGACCAAACTCATGAATGATCCCATTTTACATGACCCCACATGGCCCAATATACCTACCAAACTACCTTAAGATATTCCAAAGTTTGAAGGAAAACCGGGCGAAGATCCCGCCAACCATGTTATGACATTTCACTTATGGTTCTCTTCAAAAAACATCATGGATGATTCCATCTGCTTGAGTTTATTTCAGAGAACTCTCATGGGCTCATCAACCAAATGGCATGTCGATGAAAAATCAGGGTCCCATGTGACCTTTGAATCATTGGCCAAGGGATTTTTTTCCTTTTTCCAACTACTAGTTCATCATGATACTAGCTTAGAAATTCTCTCCGAGTTCAAACAAACCACTGCTATCCATATAGATGATCACATCCATGAATGGCGTTGGTGACGTAGTTTGTGTAAAGTAGAAACCACCAAAGAACAACGTCTTGATTGGTTTTTCAAATCCCTCATCTTTGTTATTTCCAAGGATGTAGCATCCACTTTCCCTCAGTCAGAAGAGGAAGCCATTAGCAAGGCCCAACAATTTGAACTCATCTATTCTCAGTCAGGTTACTTATACATAGTATTTCTTGATGCACCTTGACCCATACCATTCGACCAGGAAAAACCTGGGATGTCCCACACTGTGGATGGGTTGATTGGTTCTATGACGTATCTCAACCCTTACGGTCACCCGTTACCCACTTATGGTGCACCTCAATATCCACATCCATATGGAGGGACATCTTATTACTCTCCTCCCACTCACCAATAATCATATCTTGTTGCTCCCCCTCCACCATTGGGTGGACCGCCACCGGTACCCATAATGCACCCGGTCTCTCAACCAAGTACAAGTTTACCCTCAATCCCCTCATATAACCTCAGCCGTAGTGGAAGTGCTTCAAATTCCTACATGCCATATGGATCGTCTCCACAAAACAATCCATATTTTCTATTTCCTGGTCCTCCACATCCGGGTTCTCCTCCACCAGGATAACCACATGCCGACGTTAACTTTGTTCAACCCTCTCCCATTCAATAGATTCAGACTTTTGAACAATTGAATATGTAAAATCTGGCCCATCCACCGAATAATGCCAAGAATAAAGGGAAAAACCAAAACAATAACAACCCGAGACCAGGAGGAAATAATCCCCAACACAACCATCCTGCTGGGGGAAACCAGAATCAAGGCAACCAAAACCCCCAAGGGGGCACTAATAATAATCAACCATGAAAAGGGAAGAACAATAACCTCAGAACGAACTTCCCTTGTGATCTATGTGGTGATTATGGACATTATACACACCGCTGCCCCCAAATTGACAACTTCAAATGGATGAAAGAATCCATGAAAATAGAACGTCCTCTAGCGCCCCCTGCCCCTCAATAAGCCCTACAACAAT
>SNQJ01S0116999.1:2804-22391 GCA_010110895.2 Picea sitchensis | reverse complement strand
CGCACGGTTTTCAAAATTTCATCCAAAATTTATTTGGATATTATTCATTACAAGAAGATAAAGTGGATATGTGTGGGAATATCAATGATGCATATACTTCATCAGATCCGTGCAGACATCTACATCTTCAACAAAATCTTCAAAGAGCACAAACTTGTACAGTTGTGAGGTCTTCTTGGAGTGAAGGACATGGTTGCTTAGCAACTGCCTTTTGTTCCTTCTCATTTTTTATTTTATGCATTGTAATTTGAGGGGGGGGGTTTGTTCCCATGAGGTTTTCCCTCTTTCCTCATTTAGTTCAGTGTATATTTTGTATTTGGTTACCTAACATGGCCCCGTAGCTGGGATCCATTTTTTATTTTCACCATAGTGATGTTCAGGGGGGGTGTTGGAGTTACTTCACACACACCTAGGATTTATTTTTCCTAAGGTTATTCCTTGTTTATTAGTCATAATTAGTTATTATCTAGTCTCCTATATTTTAGAGGAGAATATTATCTTTCAGTTGACACTCTAGTTTGACTAGTTAAGTTGAGTTTAGATGTTGCATTGGTTTTGTCACCATGCAACATTGGGATCATCACCAACTCACTACTCTTTGTTCATTCAGTTAACTGAAGACTAGTTGATTAGTTAACTCAGTTAGGTGGCAGTTCACTCTCATAACTGCCTGAGAGACTAGACTAGGTGGCAGTTTACTCTTGTAACTGTTGGTGTGTGTCCAAATCAATCTAGGTCACCACTATGGCTCATTAGTTACTCATTTATTCTATATATATTTTAAATTATTCACTCTTTGAGTGTGGAATACAGTTAATGAGAATTCTTCTATTCTTTCTATCTTGCTTCTTCTTTCTCAATTTCTCTCTGCAAATGTGTGTAGTATTTTCTAGCTAGATCTGTTCTATGCAGGTTCAACACATTTACACAGTGCTCCCTCCCAACCTAGAGAGTCATTTCTTCCCTTTCAGCTAAGGGAGTTATTTCCATGATCCCCAATTTGTCTCAGAAATATGCAAACTTTATTTTGAACAGAGGCTTTGTTAGGATATTTGTTGTTTGCTCATCTGTGGGGATATACTGGTGCTTTAGTTCTCCTTCTTGGAATTCATCTCGAATAAAGTAGTATTTGATCTCAATGTGTTTCGACCGTTCATGAAACACTGGGTGTTCTGATAGCCTTATACAACTCTGATTGTCACAGTGTATTATGGTCGAATATGGAACCTGATCAAATAATCTAGAGATTAGTTTTCTCAGCCATATTTCTTCTGTACATGCCTCAAATGTTGCGATATATTCTACTTATGTTGTACTGAGTGTGACATAATTTTGTTTCTTGTTGCCCCAAGATATCATAGCAGAGCCCAAGCTGAAACACATCCCTCAAGTACTCTTTTTGTCATTTGCACTTCTTGTCCAATCTGAATATGTGAATCCATGAAGTTGTATGTCACTAGATGCAGTATATCTTAAACCATAGTTTAGTGTCCCACGAATATCTCTTAGAACATGATTTGCAGTTGTCCAATTCTCATGTCTAGGTTCCACCTGGAACTGGCTTAGTGTGTTCACAGCAAAGAAAATGTTTAGTCGAGTATTTACCAAATACATTAATTACCCAATCAATTGTCGATATAGTGATGGATCTACTGGATCATAATCTGAGTATATTAATTTTCTTATATCTGTGGCCATAGGAGTGTCCATGGATTTGCAATCCATCATTCTGAAATTCTAAAGAATTTGTATTTCATACTTTCCTTGTCCAAGGAATACTTCACCACACTTATGCCATACTTATAGTCCCAAGTAGTAATTCATGAGGCCAAGATCTTTCATGTGAAACTTAGAAGCTAGTTCCTTTTTTCACTGGATGATGAGAGACTATTCACCTGTTAGGAATAGATCGTCGACATATAGCAGTATAATCACAGGTGCATTGTTCACGACTTTGTAGTAAATATTTGGATCTGCATGACTTTTGGAGAAACCAAGACTCATTAGATAGTTGTCTATTCTGGCTTACCAAGATCTTGGAGCTTGCTTGAGTCCATATAAATATTTCTTTAGTATGCAAACATGAGTGTCTCTGGAATGTACTTCAAACCCTTGAGGTTGTTCAATGCATACTTCTTCTTTGATTTCTCCATTGAGGAAAGTTTTCTTTACATCCATCTGATGTAAACTCCATCCCATGGAAGCAGCAAGAGACATGATATCTCTAATGGAGGTATATCTGGCAACATGAGTGAATGTTTCGTCATAATATTCTCCCTCCTTTTGGGAGAACCCTCTAGATACAAACCTTGCTTTATATTTAGCCACGCTTTCGTCTACTGCATGTTTTATCTTATATACCCATTTTGAAGTTACTATTGATTTTTCTTTAGGTCTAGGCACAATTTCCCATACATCATTTTTCATGATGGGTTGGTGTTCTTCTATCATGGCTTCTTTCCATTGTTTCTTTTGAACTGCCTCTTCAAACGTGGTAGGTTCTTCATCTAGAATATTTTTCATACATGCCGCATGGTTGGAGAATCTCTTGGGCTTATTACTTTTTTTTAAGGTTCCACTTGGGGCCTTGAGTCTTTCTGCTTCTTGTGGGGTAGCTTCAAGCCAAGCTGGTCATTTCTTGGTCTTAGGTATAACGTCTAGATCAATGGTCTCACATGTTTGCATTGGATGATCAAGTTGTTCCTTTTCTTCATTCTGGTTTTCTGGAAGACATGTTCCTTCTTCAATAGGCTCTTCATATTCTTCTTCTTCTATGATTTCTTCTATGGATTTCTTGAAAGCCAAATTTTCATTGAAGGTCACGTCTCTGCTGACTTCAATATTATATTGTTTTGGCATATAGATTCTATAAGCCTTGGATGATTCACTCTATCCCATGAATGTGCCCTTCTTTCTTGAGGGTTCTAATTTATTCATTTTGTCCTTGGGAATGTGAAAGTAAACAGGGCATCCAAATATTCTTAAGTTTTCCACATTAGGTTTCTTCCTTGAGAAGGCTTCTTCTGGAGTCATGTCCTTCAATATGCGGTGAGGAATTATGTTCTGAACATATATTTCTATCATGGCTGCTTCTCCCCATAAGAACATAGATAAACCTTGATCATTTAGTAGTGCCTTCACGGTTTCTTCAATAGATATGTTCTTCCTTTCTGCTACACCATTTTGTTGAGGATTATGAGAAACAATCCGCTCCCTCCTAATCCCTACCGATTTTCAAAAGGAAATGAATTCCTTTGATGTGTATTCTCCTCCATTATCTGTTCTCAAGGTCTTGATTTTCTTGTTTGTGAGGTTCTCTATCTCTGCTTTGAATTCTTGAAACTTTTTGAATACTTCATCTTTTGTCTTCAAGAGATATAACCAAGTCTTTCTTGAGTAATCATCTATGAATATTATGTAGTAAATAGAACCTCCTAGATATTTTATTGGCATTGGACTGAAAACATATGAATGTATTAGATCTAGAATCTTCTTAGATCTATTGTTGTTTCTTGGGAATGGTTCCTTGATATTCTTTCCAAGAGAACATCCCTTGCAGATTTCTTCATGTGTAGACTGTAATTATGGTATTCCTTCAACCATACTTCTGAGAAAAAGGAAATTCTTGATAGTTGATATGAGCGTACCTTATGTGCCAAATTCATTGGGATTGACTTCATCATGTACAAGAGCTTCTTCATTTTGTTTTAGTAGTCTATATAGATTTCCTTCACGGGTTCCAATAACCCTAGCATTCTCTATGCTAGAGTCTTTGTGCCAAGATAACACTTTTCCATCTACGAAAGCTATTATGTTTCCTGTGTCTTATAGGAAAGATATGGATACAATATTCTTTTCTAAACTAGGTACATATAATACATTGCTCAAATGAACATTGTTACCTATTTTCAACTTGACGGAGTCTTGTCCAAATCCTTCAATTGGGTAAGTGCTTTTGTCTCCAAGATCTACCTTGTATGATGTCTTTATTTCATTTAGATTTGAGAGTCTGGCTTGATCTCCCGTCATATGCCTAGAATCTCCACTGTCAATTATCCACATGTCATGTTCAATCGTTCCCGTGAGTGTTGAGTAGTGTAGATGACTAGTATTTTCATTTATGACTTTGATTGACTGGTGATTGGTCACACTTTGATCCAAAACTTCAACCTTGATGTTTTTTCCTTCTGAGAGTGCCAAGAGGTGTGCTAGACTAGGGCACACTTGAATACCTTATTCTTGAGAGATATGTTCCATCATAAGGTGTTGGATCTGGGTTTTAGGGTTTTTGCAACTGCACCTGCTAGTAACCCTAGCGACAGTGTCTTGGAAGTTGCTCCTACTAGTAAACCCTAGCGACAGTTCTTCAACGAGCTTAGTATCCTAATGGATATGCTTCCTTCCAGCGATTATACTGAATGAAGGAGTTATGGGCCCATAACTTGTTAGAATGTGCTTGTTTTACCATAGACAATATCACTATTGTCACCCAACCATAGGCCAAAGCCACCCTTCGAGCACCTCGACCTTGACAGAGAGAAGAATCCTGGTAGAAACCAATATCCAAGAAAGGCAAATGCACCAAGAAAGAAGTAACCAAAGCTGATCAGAGAGTCCAACCCAGAAAGATAGAAACAATAGACTTTAGAACTAGTGGCAACACCTTCTCCAAGACTTGCGCACACGACTGCTAGACTGTGGTGCGCACAAGTGTCTTTCTGTGATTCTGAGAAGTGTCTGTAAAGTGAGGACTGGTGCTCTGTATTTAAATTGTCTCTAGAAGACTTTCTTGGGCCGACTTCTTATTCTGGGTACTAATTAATTCATATTAATTATCTCTCTTAGCCGACATCTCTTATAGGGTTACATTCACTTATTTTCTTTCTTCCAGAATATTCTAATCTTGTCAAAGGTCACAATGGAGGTTGATAACTCCTGAAGCTACCATAATATCAACAAAATTATGGGCGTGTGGGCTACACTTACTCTGGCCAACTTGTGGTCTATCCAAAAAATCCATATTCTGGGGGACTCCAAGGTAATTATAGATTGGTTAAATAAAAAGAGTAATCTCCAGGCAATTGACATTGAAGGATGGAAACAAAAGATCAGAGAGTTGGGAAACTTATTTCGAGATATCATCTTTCATCATATTTACAGGGATTTCAATAAGGAGGCTGACATTTTATCTAAAAAAGTTCTCGTGGAACCGGAAGACAGATTATCATATTATGACTGGGTAGATGGGGCTGGAGGACCTCATAATCATATAAACATATTTGAAATATCGTCAAGATGAAGTGCATCTAGATTTTTCTTATTGATAGTGGACATCATATGTTTTTGTAATCTTGAAGTATTACTTCTCTCACTGTTTATTTCCTTTTGGATTTTTGAGGATAGTATATTTTGACTAGGTGTGGATGCTTTTTGGTATAAAATTGAACAAAATGATTCATAGAAAAGGATCTTTGTTGATGTAAAAACAATTATACTCTAATATAATTTTGAGCGAATTTTCTATTGGAAAAAAAATTATCACTACATTTATTATTCTATTAGGAAGTGTTTAAAGCTATCGTGCAAAAACTAAATGTATTATTAAATTTAAATATATTATTTTACTATAAAATATTTAAATTAGTATAAAAAAAAAATATTATTAAATTGAAAGATATTTTAAATAGAACAATTTATGTATACTCTATCATTACATTTATTATTATATTACTAAGTATTTAGAGTGAGATTGCAAAAAAAAAATATGTATTATTAAATATAATATATTATAGATGGAACAACTTCTATATACTTTGCCATTACGTTTATTATTGCAAAAAAAAAATGTATTATTGAATTTAAAAATATTTTAAATGAAATAATCTCTATATTCCGTCATTACATTTATTATTTTATTACAAAATTGTAACAACTTTGGTTAGATAGTTGCATAGGGTTTATCAAGTATAATTAATTAGATAATTAACTGTCCTAATATGTTTTAGCTAAACAATATTTATTTCTCAATAATATTTATTAATTAATTAATTATTAATTAATTGTTTATATCTTTTAATTGATTAATTAATTAATCAATTGACTCATTAAAGGTTTGTGTAATGAATTAAAGGGGCTTTATAATTTTAATTTATTTAATTAAAGACTTTACAT
The DNA here is from genome assembly GCA_010110895.2 of Picea sitchensis. Taxonomy (NCBI): domain Eukaryota; kingdom Viridiplantae; phylum Streptophyta; class Pinopsida; order Pinales; family Pinaceae; genus Picea; species Picea sitchensis. Next base: position 16,220 of record SNQJ01S0116999.1, on the reverse strand, counting down.
GGGGAATGAAGCATTAAATGAAGGATAAGATAATAAAGGCATGGGATAAGGTAATAATGGGGAGGATAAGGTAATTAATGGAGGATAGGGAGTTGGTCGATGGGGGGAGATATGACGGGAGGAGTCTGAAGGGAGAGGGCATGATTTTTGGGGGAGGAAGCATTTTGGAGGAGGGCACTGTATTTCTGGTTTGGCATATTTTCTGGTGTTGGGAGTTTGGTTTTGGGGGTTTTTGTGAATCATTGCAGGGGGCACCGGGTTGCTAGGGGTTTTGGGCACGGGGGCCAGGATTCCTTACGATATCCTATAGCTAGGGAGCCGGACATGCTACTCCTAGTTGGCTGGGTGGTTAGTCAGTTTGGGAAGGGTTTGGTCAAAGTAGCAGGCTAGGCAAGGCAGCAGGGAGGACAACCAGATAAGTGAGAGTTTAGCATCAGGAAGAGGTATTTTATTTATGAATTGTCTGAGTTATGTGATGATTATGTAAGTTATTAGCATGTTATTCGTAAATTTAATGCATGCTGTGGATAAATTAAATTTTCTGATGAATATAATATGCTTATACGATGATTATTGAATTACTTAAGTATTGAAAGAAATTTATGTTTAATTGTATGAATTTTATTAGATTTACTTAATTTAGGTTCCTACAAAAATGTCTAGAATTACTTTAGAGTGAGGGATGTAATAAAGATATTTTAAATGAAACAACTTTTATATAGCACAACCATATAAGTGTTATTTTAATCATGTATTAATTATTTTCAAAATCTATCTTTTTGTTTCTATAAACACTTTGATATTTTCATAATTCTTCATTAACCTTCCATTCACACCATTTAGAACCCTAACTCTAATATAATCTTAGATTATTTTAATTATGTATTAACTATTTTCAAAATCTATTTTTGGCTTCCATTAACACCACATCCTCCATTAAACTTCCATTCACACCATTTAGAAACCACCAAAGTGATAAAGGTAAAGTAAGTCTCCACACATACAACATTATTTTTAAGGAAATTTCCACACAACATTATTTTTAAAGAAGTCTAGCATGCAACATTAGCAGTAATTTTCAAAACACATTCATTGGAGTGACGGCTTGTAAAAAAATGGAGCTGACTGCAGCCCACAAAGAACCAACACGTGGGAAGAAAACAACATCTACAATAAAAATAAAAATAAATTTAAATGTGAAAAAATAAAAATAAATAAAAAATAAAAATGTAAAATGCATTAAAAATCAAACACTTAGTAATTTAAATCTAAAGTGAATCATTGTTATGCTAAACGCCTTAATCACTTTTTTTAATGACAAAGTTAAGGCTTGAAATCATGACCTTTAATTTAATGTGACAACTAAGAATATTCATAACATATGAGATTTTGTCCATAAAAAATTCATGTGTGATTAGAAGCTCATTAATCCTCGTCATTTCCAATCCACTTAATAATTAATACAAATTGACATCTACATGTATATATTATTAATCTGACTTAGAAGTTTCTCCAAACATATTGATTTGAAGTGATTTGAAGTTAAGTTTTTTTTTTAAATGAGTTCTAAATAAATTTTAATGAAATAATGAATGTTTTAGCAAAATGCATAAAAACTATTAAAATTTAAAAATATTTTAGATGGAACAACTTCTATGTACTTTATTATTTACATTTATTATTTTACTACTCAATATTTAAGCTAGTTTGAAAAAAAAAAATTATTAAATTGAAAAATATTTTAAATGAAACAATCTATAAGCCACTACATTTATTATTCTACTACATAGAATTTAGAGCTAGCTTGCTAAACCATATATACTTTTAAATTTAAATATATTCTTTTATTATGAATTGTTTATGCTAGTTCAAAAAAAAGTATATTGTTAAATTGTAAGAAATAATCTATACTCGTGCACTACATTTATTATTCTACTATAGAGTGTTTAGAGCTAGCTTGCAAAAAAGAGAAATATTATTAATATTTTATTATGAAATGTTTAGGCTCTTCTCCTCCCCAAAAAAAAAAAGTATATTATTAAATTAAAAGATATTTTAAATGAAACAATCTTTATATAAGTTGTCACTACATTTATTATTCTAAACATGTGTTGCATGGCATCGTAGTCCCTGCCAGGTTGGAATGGGAATAAATGCACTGCTATGGAGGGACTGAGAAGAGACACGTGGGAAGCAGCTTAAAGTACAGGTGGTATCCATGTAGACGATGACTCGTGACAGTGTATCACATGCCAGCCACAAGACATTGGGCTTGTAGATGACTCCCAAGGTTAATATGCGAACGAGCTAGTTTTTTCCTGGGGTGTGTATAGTTCAAACATGGGACATAGAAAACTTATGTCTCAATGACTTGCAATAAAGGTTCCTAGAAAAAAAGACCAAGAATCACACACATTAAACATTCAAATATAATAAACACAATTTCCTGACATCTAGCATAGTTGAAGGAAAAAAAATTTAGCATTCCCAAATTAGTTTTCTTTGAAATCTATCAAAAATTAATAATGTCTTGCAATAAAGGTTCCTGGAAAAAAGTACCAGGAATCACACACATTAAACATTCAAATATAATAAACACAATTTCCTGACATCCAACATAGTTGAAGGAAAAAAAAATTAGCATTCCCGAATTAGTTTTCTTTGAAATTTATCAAAAATTAATAATGTATGTTACACATTTCTGGAATCGGTTCCATATTTATGGAAATTTAAATGCGTTTGTCATATAGACTAGGATTGGGGCTTCTGTGGACCATAAAATAAAGAAGTACAAGAAATAGGTCTGTAGAAAGAAGAAGTGTGTGACGGTAGAGAGAAAAACCTGAAAAAAAAAATTTGGAAGTTATGAGTCTTTGGTTAGAGATTTATATTTAAAGAGGTAGAATAATTGGATTGATAAAGAAAGAAAGATGTGATCATTACAGACTTACTATGGAGTTGATGCGATTTTGTTGTTGTCGTCGACGACCACTCGAATCGTGCCAACCGGTTGTTGCCCTTCGTCGATGAGCTTGTTCATTCTCCGTTGGAACCATTCTTCAATGTAGCTTCTCATGGGGGCCACGTTGATTTCATCCTGGATTTCTATGTCGAAAATATTATTTTCTAATTTCCTTAGATCCATAGAAATACTATGCAGAGCCTGTTCAATTTCTTCATTGTGTGTCGAATAGTCCACTAGCCAGTTCTCGACGTCATCTTCACCATATTGAATGATGTTGTAAAACGTTTCTAAAGACAACCCCTTTAAAATATCAAGTTGTTCATCGAAGGCTTGTTTGGTCAAGGAAAAGGATTTGAGGATCAAGTTTGGGTATTGAACCTCGTTGGTACTTCCGGCTAAGTCTATTTGGGTCAGGGTTCTAAATAATTCTTCTTTCTTTGATATGGCTTGTTCACATGATTCGACAATGAGCTGCAAGTTCTTAACTTTCTTTTGCCAGCATGCTTTTAATTGTTTGATCCACTTTGGGGAGGGGATATCCTCTTGTCTTCTTTTTAGATCCCAGTTGTTGATGGCATGGTTGGAAAAAGGGGTCACCATCTTTTCATAGAAACGTTCTTCATTTTTTAAATTCATCTGCAAATGTTCCTGCAAATCATTTGCCCTCTTTTGAAAGGAAGCTATATTTTGTGATGTTTCCCAAGCTTTAGTAATTAGTTGCATTTGTTTCTTGATGTTCTTCTCTACAAAGGATCTATAGGATGTGAGGAGGCTGGAGGATCTTTTTAAATTGGTTGCAGGGGTAGCAGGCATGGTTTTTTCTAAAGGACTAGAAAACAATGGGGTAGCAATGAAAGCCTCCTCCAATTCTTTGATTTGGTCATTCAGTGTCGCATTCTCCACTTCAATTCCTCCAATGGAATCATCAAGAGAATCCGCGGTTGCATGGTGAAATCGAGAGATTTGGGACGACTTCATTTTCCTAAAGTTAATCTATGTATAAGATTTCTCTTTCTTATTTGTTACATCTTTCTTTTCATTGATTAAATTTTTAGATTGGATGTCAAAAACAGTGCTCTAGAATACGAAGGATTCATCTTCGTCAAAAATGTCGGTCTCAACTATTTTCATTGTGGAACTATGGTGCATCGTGTTCGTGGGAGAATCAAATTTGTACAACATGGCATCCACGAAAGTTTCAAGTTGCATGTGCTCACTTTCAATTTCGGGTTCTTCCGCCTTCCCTACAATGTTTTTTCTCTTATTCGTCAAGAGAATCTTGTGAGAACTATCAATTTTTCCACGAGGAGGGTGCTTATCTCCTTCTTTGTTTGAATATTTCTAGGTTGTTTTCTTACTAGGGTGGGTCGTTGAAGTGATGCTTCATGATGTCGTGCTCTTGGGAGTGTTGGTCGGGGACTGGACACTTTTCTCACTAGATCCTTTTCCGTATTCTTTGTACAATTCAGTTGCACTTTGCAATGTCTCTACGTCGCAATCGTCAGAAGCAGGAGTGTTGTCGTCATTGTCTCTATCTTCGGCGAGGCGTCTATGGATAAAAAAGTTGTTAAAGCCAACTGATAGTAAATGTTCTCGAAAAATCCCATTAGGTTCGAACCCTTTTAGCCTTTCAGGATATTTTAGGTTCAAGTTCTTGAAATGGCATGTGAATTCATCAATCTTGTTGGTGTTTATGCACATGAAGTTCCCGACTTTCCAGGGCAAAGGAATGAACTGTTTTATTTTCTTGTCATGGAAAAAATGCAACCAGTAGTTGTATTTCCTTGTTATTTTTGTAACAAACATATTGCTTGTGATGTGACATGGAAGAAAAGCAGGATTGATCCAAAAACATCTTTTAATCACTATGGTTGAGTTATTAATTGCATGTGTTAATTAACCATTTATGAAGTTGAACCAAAGAGGATGAATTTAATGAAGAAACATAGCAGCCATAAAACAATATACAAATATGAACATAAGCATGAAGAATAGTAAACCATAACAAGAGAAGTGATAATGGAGTTCGGCAAGGTTGCCTACGTCTCTGGGCCTTTGTCTCAGTGGGGGAGGCTTCTTTATTAATTCTTAAATTATTGCAAAGTACAACAAAATTACATCAAATGGATCTCATACGGGTCTCATTGTGTTCTTCTCGACCTCAAAAATCCAACACTACCGACGGCACTGAAAACAACTGAGTGTAGCTCCCAGAAATGGCCTGCAAAGGTCTCCTCCTCAACACCTTCTATAATATCCCTCAACCAAACCCAAATGTAAATGTAATCCAAGTATATTTAAGCTAGTGAGTTGCTTAAACATCATTTTTGTAATACACCTTTCATGGCATGGTGCGCGCATATACTGCGCAGTAAAGGGATGCAATGTGTACATTCTAAATATCGCGCGCAGTAACTAAGGTGTGCGCAACCTTAACGACAGAGGATACATCATGCAATAACAAAGTGCACATGATATTAAAGTCAGTGAACCTTTGTGTATATAATATGCGTTATAGGCTGGTGAGTCAGTATTATAAGTCGGAATGCTTATGTCTTGGAATTAGGCCAGCATGCCTAGATGTAGAGGGCCAATGCGCCTACTTTGTACTTGACTCATGATTAAATAAAATACATCACTGCGCACAGACCGGCCATGATAAAAGAGATGGGGGACTGAACTTCACTAGTTAGGGTAAGGGAGGGCCAAAAGTCAAGGAATATTATATTAATATTTCCTAAAACATAAAGTATGGATAATTAGTTTATCCGAAGTTCTAAAGTTGGGGACAAGTGGAAAAAAGTAACTTCTGATATGAAAAGTGTCAAGTTGGGGACATGAATTCATATTGTGCGGAAACTTAGCCTAGAGGGGGATTCAGGAGGGAGAACTTACGAGAGGAAAATGGGGGGAAAACCACCATGGGACCATTTTTCTTGACATAGAGTTCAGAGTGATTCCAAAAACACACTCAATTATCCAGTGAATGACTCCATGACCATTTTCACTGATCCATTCCATTATCATAGAGACAACCATTCCGCCTTTCTGAAACCTGTTTTCACGTCCCTTTTTGGTTGGTGTACCTGGTTTGCTCTGATCGGGATTGAAGAAGCGGGTTGTCAGGCCCGTGAGTAGTTCTTTGGGTGAGAAAATTATTGTGGATTGATTTCTGTTGGTGCTAGACTACAGCTACAGCACTCTGAGATTTCTGGTCTAGCCTGTTGCTAAATCCCTGGAAGGGAAGTGGGGCATTTGAGGGACTGTTGAGCAGAGAAGGGGCACACTTCCTTGGATGGGAAAGGCATGTGGGGAATGAGAGGTTGTAGGCTGTTAGTTGAGTGAGCACCTGAGACGAAATATTTCCTGTTGTCCATGAGCCTTAGCCTGAATAGGAATCCCTTACCCTGGGTGGAGTTCAGTCCCAGCTCAGGGGTGATTCATTGTTGAGAGTGATGAACAATGTAGTCTATGGTTGGGAGGTTCGTGGATGGTCTGTAAGAAGTTGGTGACAGTCTTTCTAAGATAAGTACCAATTTTATGATATATGGATATGTTGTTTTGTTATTTACATACCCATGTTACGATTTTATCATATATGTGACTATGTTGCTTCTGTGCTTATGGGTAATGTCCTGTAAATGAGGCATATCGGTAATCACTGTTATTTTAATATAAAAGTCGTATATTACAGAAAGTAATGGTTTGTTTACATTTAGAAGAAAAGCTTCTGCGAGCGTGATGTATGTATATGTTTTAGTTACATACAGTCTAAAGAGTAAATTTAGGTGGCATTGCTTAGTTGACTATTGGGTATGCTACTGTATGTTCCATAGTAAGGGAATGAAAGACGCTCCCTAGAGTAGCATGTCCTGACCTCTTGGCTGGAGAATGTTAGCGACTAGCATCAGAGCATGAGTGGTTTCTCTGGAGTAGCGTACCCTGGCCTCAGGTTGGTCGAGGGGTTCATTACAGTATGGTATCAAAGCCTCAGTTCAACACTAAGCTTGGATGGGCCAGAAGAATTGCAATAGAAGTGAATAGTCATAGAAAAGTAACTTCGAAGTGACCAGAATTAGAGTCATAGAGTGTCCTTGGAAAAAGGTTGGCATACTGGTGCGTGTGGTAAGTTTGGAATTGCATGAAAAACCGTGGCGTGCTAGTGTGTGCAGAAAATTCTGGTGTCGCGCAGAAGATTATTATGCATAGATGCACGTGCTGAAATTAACCTTGCGCGATAAGAACACACATAGTAAGGTTCGCATGGGGTGCGCAAGTATTGATTAACGCAGAGGAGTTTTGTTGTTACGTGCATAAGTACGAGTATAAGTTGTTTCACGACGGTGTATTCAGTAGTATGCGCAGATATTTGAGCACGAAGGAATATGTTAAACTTGACATGGTGCATGCATAGGATGAAAATGCATGTGGAATATCGGTGTGCAGTATCAAACTGTGTGCAGTGGATATTGGTGCACAACACCGAAATAGTGCGCGTAAGTAGTTGGTACGACAAAGAAGAAATGCACAGTAGATTTAGGTGCGCATAGAAGCGTTTACCTTGTAATATTGCTATGCACGATAATATAAATGAATAGGTCAAGTTAATGCGTGCGAAGTTGCTTAGAAGGCGAGGAGTCTGAGTTTAAATTGCATAATATTAAAAGAAAAATAAACACATAACCGCATTGAAGAATTAATTAAAAAAAATTCTGAATTTTAAATTTCTTTTGATTTAGACAGATGAAAATAAAATATAAGATTACAAGAAAAACTCTTATAAAAGAAAACAAGAGTCATAACATCACCAGATAGAAATTGTAATAAAACAGTCTAAAATCCGTTTATGTATTTATATAATCATATTAATCACAAAATTACAAAAGGTTGATGACAACAGTTAGCCTATTGTAAAAAGGGTCATTGAAGAACAGACCTATCATCTCTGGTACTCTTTACCTCCGCTACTGGTTGTTCAAAATTCACTAAGACATGCTTATCTTAGTTGAAGACTTACTTCAGCTTAGAGATCTCCACCTTTAAAGAGGATTCTAACCAGACCAGTTGATTTTCTCCAACACTTTCGGTCTCTTCAACCATAGATTCCTACTTCTTATGCCGCTTACGCCTTTTCTTCTTAGCAACTGGCCTATTGATGACTAAATCCTTTATAATGGGATTCATCCTAACTTCCAATCGTGAGTCTATAACCAGCTCTGTGTGGAATTTGGTTGCTAGAAGATAAGTGAGGACCCTTTCCTCCTTAGTCGCAGGAAAGCCTAGCATGCTGCTCGAATAACCAGTCTCACTCGACTTAGCTTTGTCCATGTATCTCAAGTTGAGGATACCAAAATGTGTCTCTATAGAGAGCAGGAATTCAAGCAGCTTGAAGATTACTACGGGTATGGATACGCAGATATTTTCATACTTGAGGAGTAGTAATTATAGAACTCCATTTATGAAGCACAGACAGATTACGTACAAGGAGCGTTGGGTTTCCATGCTCGGCCACTCCATTTCGAATGATTAGATTTTGAGTTCGTTACATGGCGGTGTTTAGCTGACGTCACATGACTGCGAAGTACTGAATGAATGAATAAGGGTGATCTGACTAGCCATCGCCCGCTCCACGAGTGGTGGATTTGACATGTTGAAACACGTAATACCGCGTCTTGGAGAAAGTGGTTTCGACAATACCACCTTCTTGTGTGAGTGTATCTCAAAAGGCACTATGCATCAACATTCTCGAGACTTGGGTCTTCTCTAGAATTTTCATGGTGATAACACCAGGAAACCAGGAGTGATAATGTTGATGTGTATGTTGAATCGAAATGGTGCATATTCTCATGAATTGTTGATTGGTTAGTCTGATAAGTTTCGATGGCTGCACTTTTGGCAGAATTAACAACAACTCAGTCAGGACAGACCAATGCAGAGTCCATAGGAATGGAAGAGGCACAAGAGAATTATACTCATTCAAAGAAGAGCAGAGGGATGGATGTCCATTTGGGCATGGAATAAACGAACTCCAACGGACATGGGGAAGAAAGGAATGAAGATATGAATATGGCTGAGACCATTAAGAATTTGCAGAAGGATGTCCAAAGCCATCAAGCTGATAATGAAAGGATTATAAAAGCCAAGGAGAAGTAGGATGACTTTAACATGAAACTATTAGAAGGTTTGAACTAAATAGAGAAGAAATTATCTAAGGAGAGTGACTCAAGTAGATCTGAGAGTCACAAATCTTCAGAGGAGAAGAGAGAAGTAAAAAGTGCTAGTAAACATCACCATCATTCCCATAGACATTCCCATAAGAGAGTAGAAAATAGCTCAATCATATCCCCTATCAGAAGGTATAAAAGATCTGGGGTGGATGAGTTGCGAGGAGAAATGAACAAAATCAAACCTCCTACTTTTGATGGTGAGCACAAGAAGGATGAAGATGTCGAAACATGGTTGCTAGGCATGAGGAAGTATTTTCAATTTCATAATTATTCTTCTCATGCTAAAGGTAGAATCGCTATCTATCAACTCAAAGGAAATGACTCCATGTGGTGAGATCAACTTGTGCAGGTACAACACATTATAGAGAAAAGTGTTACTTGGAGAGAACTCAAGAAGTATTTTGAGAAGAAGTACTTGACCAAGAGATACTATGACAAGAAAATGAAAGAGTTCTTTGAACTCAATCTTGGAAGTATGACCATAGATGAATATGAGAGAAGGTTTATGGAACTGTTGAAATATGTCTCTTTCATTAAGGATGAGACAATCAAGATTCAACGGTACTTAAGTGGATTTCCATCATTCATCAGTGACAAAATACAGTATGATGATCCCAATACTTTAGAAGATACCATAATAAAAGATAAATTCTTATATGACCAGCTGAAAGCAAGACCAGCTTTCCAAAAGGCTTGGGAAGACAATAAGAAATTCAAGATGGATCAAAGAAAGAAGGGAGCTAAGCCACCATTCTTCAGAAATAATCCACAATGGCGGAAAACACATAAGGAAACTAGAGCGATTGACACAGGGAGTCAAGGGCCAAGACAACCACCTATGCAATGTTGGGGTTGTAAAGGAGACCATAGGTTCAGAGATTGTCCTCATAGAGGCGAAAAAATTAAGGTTGTTCACAATGTACAACGCGCTGAGACAGTAGAGGACATGGGAAAAAATGTGCCAAGGATTTATGCAGCCCTGGACAACAAGCAAGAAGAGTATCAGTCCCACATGATTGAAGTGGAAGGTATGATCAACAACCAAACTCTTGTTATTTTAATTGATTCAAGATCTAGCCATATTTATATAGACCCAAAGATGGTGGAAAGTTTGCAATTACCAAGAAGCAAGCATGGGAAATCCTGGTTGGTGCAACTGGCTACAAGAGCTAGAAGAAAAGTTAATGAGATGGTTAAGTCTTGCCTTATAAACAGGAATGGACTAAATACCAGGGCAGATTTGAACATCTTACCCTTAGGTTTCTATGAATGTTTAATTGGGATAGATTGGTTGGACCCACACCATGCTCTATTGGATTGTCATAACAAAGCATTCACTTGCTTGGATGAATAAGGGAACCAAAAGAAAGTGAAAGGAATTCCCAGGGCAGTGACCATTAGAGAAATTTCAGCATTACAGTTGAAGAAATGTTATAGAAGAGGATGTCAAATATTTGCAACTCATATGGAGGAGACACCTAAAGACAAGGTACCAAATTTGGAGAATTATGCAGTCCTAAAAAAGTTTGAAGATATATTCAAGGAAGTACCAGGACTACCCCCAAGGAGAGACATTGATTTCTCTATAGATTTGATACCTGGAGCAACGCTAGTATCAAAGACTCCTTACAAGATGAGTACACCAGAATTGAAGGAGCTGCAAATGAAGCTTGAAGAAATTTTGAAGAAGGGGTATATATGCCCAAGTGTATCACCTTGGTTTTCCCTAGTCTTGTTTGTGAAAAGTAAATATGGAACATTAAGATTGTGCATTGACTTCAGAAAATTGAATAAAGTGACTATTAAAAACAAATATCCTCTACCAAGGATTGATGACCTCTTTGATCAATTGAAGGATGCAAGGATATTTTCGAAGATAGATCTCAGATTAGGATACCATCAGGTAAGAATTAAAGAAGAAGATATTAGCAAGACCACCTTCAAGACAAGGTATGGTCATTATGAGTTCACGGTGGTACCATTTGGATTGTCAAATGCACCAGTTGTTTTCATGTTCTTAATGAATGGTGTTTTCTGAGAGTATTTGGACAAGTTTGTCATTGTCTTTTTGGATGACATTCTTATATATTCCAAGTCAGAGGAAGAGCATGAACATCATTTGAGGATGGTGTTGCAAGTATTAAGGGAACATCAGTTGTATGCCAAATTGAGAAAGTGCTCATTTTATCAGAAACAAATTAATTATTTGGGGCATATCATCTCAGAAGATGGGATAGAAGTGGACCCTGAGAAGGTAGAAGCCATTAGAGAATGGTCAGCACCAAAGAATGTGACAGAGGTCAGATATTTCATGGGCCTTCCAGGTTACTACAGGAGTTTTATTGGAGTATTCGTGAAGATAACACACCCAATCAATTCCTTGCAAAGGAAAGGTATGAAGTTTCAGTGGACGACAACGACAGACTGTGAAAGGAGTTTACAACAATTGAAATAATTATTGACAAGTGCTCCAATACTAAGGATCGCAAACCCAAATGAAGATTTCATTGTATGCACATATGCATGTAATGAAGGACAGGGTGGGGTCCTCAATCAAAATGGATTTGTGATATGTTATGAATCAACGAAGTTGAAGGAGCATGAAAGAAACTATGCCACTCGTGATTTGGAGTTGGAAGCCATAGTGCATACCCTAAGGAAATGGAGACATTGCCTCATGGGAAAGAGGTTTGAGCTAAGAACAGACCACAATGGTTTGAAATATTTATTTGATCATCCAAATCTAAATGCTAGACAAAGAAGATGGTTAGAATTTCTAAGCGAATATGACTTTGATATAAGGCATATCAAAGGGAAAGAAAATAAAGTAGTTGATGCACTCAGCAGGAGGGTGCATGAGCTTCATGCTACAAACATCAGCATGTATCATACTGATGTTAAAAGAAAAATTATGGAGGCTACAAATATAGATCTGTGGTACAGAGAATTGGTAGCAATGCTACAGTAAGGTAAGACACCACAAATGATGGATAATTTTAAGTTGGGAATAGATGGAATATTGCTACACAAGAACATAATTTTTATACCAAATGTCTAGGACTTGAAACGTATAATTTTGCGTGAGATGCATAATGCTCCTTATGCAGGACACCCTGGATATCAGAAAAACGTAACAATGGTCAAGAGCCAATACTTTTGGCCAGGTATGAAGAGAGAAATTGCAGAATACATCGTTAGGTGTATGGAGTGCCAGAAAGTTAAAACAAAGCATAGGCACCCAGAAGGATTGTTGCAACCTTTGCCCATTCTTGAATGGAAGTGGGAAGTGGTGACAATGGATTTTATTACGGGATTCCCCAGAACAGGAAAGCTACATGATTCGATTATGGTAGTGGTGGACAAGATTACAAAAGCTGCCCATTTTATTCCACTAAAAACTACTCACAAAGCAGCAGATGTTGCTGATATTTTCATGAAGGAAGTGGCACGATTGCATGGAATTCCTAAAACGATTGTGTCTGACAGAGATCCAAAATTCACCTCAAATTTCTGGAAAGGATTTGGAACGAATCTGAACTTTAGTACAACTTATCATCCCGAGTTTGATGGACAGACAAAAAGAGTGAATAGGGTGATAGAAGATATGTTGAGAATGTATGTGATGGACAACCATCAAAATGGGAAGACTACCTACACTTGATAGAATTCGCTTATAACAATGGGTATCATGCATCATTGAAAATGAGCCCATTTGAAGCACTTTGCGGTAGAAGGTGCAATGCTCCAGTAAGATGGGATAATCTAGCTAATAGAACAATATTCGGGCTAGAGTTGCTCAAGGAGATGGAGGACCAAATGTTAAAAATAAAGCAGAATTTGAAAGTTTCCCAAGACAGACAGAAACGTTATGCTGATAAAAACAGAATCCATAGAGAATTCAAAGTGGGTGATCATGTTTTCCTGAAAGTGAAAGCTAACAAGAGTTCCCTAAAGTTGGGAATCTGTACCAAGTTAGTAGCCAGATTTTGTGGACCATTTGAAATCCTAGAAAGGATTGGTCTCATTGCTTATATGATTTCATTGTCTGCATCTATGTATGTTCATAATGTCTTCCATGTATCATTGCTAAATAAATATATACCCGATGCTAATCATGTTATGATTGGAATGTTATTCAGGTGGAGCAAGAAGACACTTTCCAAGTGCATCTAGTGCGCATCCTGGATCGAAAAATCAAACAACTCTGGAATCAATCCATAGGAC
>SNQJ01S0116997.1:0-17151 GCA_010110895.2 Picea sitchensis | reverse complement strand
TGTCACATTTCCCTCTCTGCCACCTACATTCCACCTAACCGCGCAACGGGGTCGTTTCTCATTGGCTATTCTCTTGCCCTGTTGGGATTTGTTCCTTTTATCCATTTGTTAACCCTGTAGGGATTCGCCCCATTGGACGATCGCTAGCCCTGTCGGGGTTCGGCGGTTGCAGAGTCGAACGTTTAGACATTACTGTAGCATCGAGGCGCGAAATACAAATAGGCACTGCGTTCAAATTGAACCGTGAACATGACCCGCGATCACATGGGAACGAAGAAGGAGAGAGAAAGAGTCGGCTTACGCTGGGCCTCCATGAATAATTAGGGGTTCTGGTCCAGCAGAAGACCAGAAAAATCCGATTTAGGTAGTGGGTATGTGACAATAATGTAACTGTGAAAATACGATTTAGGTTAAAGTGATTCAATATGTCTTAGGCCAAAGAGCCTGTATTGATCACTATGGTCGAGGGTCGAACTATGTAAATTGTACATTGAAATTATTAATAATAATAATAATCGTTGGTTGCGATACGAGAGGGATGGTAACGATGGGGGGATATGATTCTACAAGAGAGGGGGATTAATGGGGGTTTTGAAGGGTTTCCATATGCCTTGAGTCTCAAGCCATCTTCATTAATCAAATTGTCATTTAGCCATTTATCCCTTTGACTTATTCAACACTCAATCATGAATTCATGCAAGAGGTTAGGTGAGGAAGTTAGCGCAGTCATTTATGACAGCATGGGTTGAGTGTAATCATCCTTGGGGGAAGAGTAAGAGTGAATCAAGCATAGGAGAAGAAGGAAATTCAAGTAGGAAGAGGGGACAATTTTTACATGTTGATTTTGGGCAGTGAGACAACCATGTTGTCACCATGAGAGAGATTCTATAGGTTGATTTTTGGCAGCAAGAGAGGTGGTGGGTGTTGGGAAAGAGCACCAACCATGCTAGCTATGGAATGACAACTTATTGGGTTGAGTTTGATGTTGAAAATAAGGTTGGTTGTTTGTAACAGTTTGGTGGAGTTGTGATACAAAGTTAAGAGTGAGGCTATGTGCCTTTTACTTTGCATTTTTTATTGAGAAAATGGCTCAAGAGTCCTGAGAAGGTTGTTCTCAACACTCCAAAGGAATAGCTTGTAATTCTTGGAGTCCTCGGTTGTGAGATTTTCCTATCCAACCATGTGCATTGGAGCCATAGATGGAAATGGGAAGGCCTAGGGGACTGTGTGGTAGAGAAGGGGGATCTCATTCCTTGGGTTGTGCAGGTTGAGGGGAAAGAGATCTGGTGGATTGGAATTGTTGTTGGAGTAGAAATATGGGAATTGGGATGTAGATTATGTAGACAGTGGACAAGAAATCTAAACCTCCTTCTAGACTCATAGCCTCAGCTCAAGGGTGGCTTGTTGTTGAGAGAAAATGAATAACAAGCCTATGGCTAGGAGGAATGTCCTTCGTATGCTACAAGTTGGTTCAACTATTTAAAGGTAAATTTTGGTTATGTTTATTATGTTAATTCTGTTGTGTAAATGAATATTTGAATGTTGTGTTTTATTGAGTAAATGCATTCGTGAATTTTTATTATGTTGTTACATGCATGAGTAATTTAGCATGATGCATATTGGTTTTTTTTTGTAAGTGAGTTTAAGAGCCTGTATTACTAAAGGGGGGTTACGATACAAAAAAGGGGAACTCCCTGGTCTACCAAAAAGGAAACCAGGCCAGAGGTTCCCGGGTTTCATTTTCTGAAATAAGAAAGGGGTATAACTGGACTACCGCCATGGGAAACCATCCCAGTCCTACCATATCCAGTTTTTGACAATATAAGCACAATCAACAAGAAAAATATAAACAAAAGTAACAGAAGCTAAGACTGACACAAGACTAACCCGATTGACTTGACAATAGACTAACCAGACACTAGTCCATGATGATGATATGTTTATTTCCTTCATCTGCCTGGCCCTTGTTCTCCTCCTTTTGGGGGACCGTGCGACTCTTTTTGACATGTGTTGGCGCTCCTTTCCCGTCGGCTGGCGTGATGTCCATGTGATGGACGTAGCACAGGTAGAGGTGGAATTGAGCAACCAACCGCTCCATATTGTCTTTCTGGTCTGTCTCGACCTCAGTTAGTAGTTTGGTAATGGTTTCCAGACTGCTGAGGCGCCTCAAGATTTTGTTCAGCAGTTTCATGTGTTCCTTATTGTTCTCCCGTCTAGCATCCTGCCTTTCCGAGCTCACTTTGTTAATCAACATCTTTGTTTTCCATGCCATCCCCATCGTTTTGTGGTAGAGGGTTTCCCTGGGCTACGTGGATCCTGGGTCAGTTACCCAGTCTGCTTCCTGAGTCTGAGAATCCCATGTTTTTCCCTTGTGTTTTTCTCTGATTTCCTTTTCCAACCGGGTAATGGTCGCCTTTCCTTTCGCTGCAACCAGAGTATGAAAGGTTCCCTCTGCATATTTTTCTACCTACTCCATCCTTGAAACCCATCGAGGATTGTTCGGAGTTCCCTTCCCCCGGGGGTTTCTTTTGTTGTGTGTTCGCTTCATTCGCACCATCCTGTCTGGCCAATGGCAACTCCTTTGTTAAATTTTCAACCTGTTCCGGTCTACACAGGGGTTCCTCCTTTCCCTTCCCTTGTGTCTTTTGGTAGCCCCTGCAGTTTCTCTCTTTTGTTTGCATATATTCCTGTTGTTTCTTCTCTTATTGAACTTTCCCTATTGCATTCTCATCCTTCCAATCATGGTTTGCCCGTAGAGGCAAACCTTCTCGTCCTTTTTTCCCGTCATGGTACGTGTGATCATGATGATTCGTTTGTTATCCCTATATGGGCCCTTGCCCCTGCTCACTTGATATCCTACTAGGAAACTCCCCGTACCTGGTCCTTGGCATGGTGGATCGATACTGGTCTGTGTCAATCCCTCTTGCCTTACGTCATTCGATGCCTGATGTTTCTCGTCGATACTTTCCCACAGTCTTTCCCCGCAAGTCTTACTGTTGACACGACCTTGCTGTCGTACCCTTGTCTGTTGTGTAATTTGATCATGCATTGTGATTGGTGTTCTAGTGTTAGGCAGTCATATCA
This sequence comes from Picea sitchensis, assembly GCA_010110895.2. Taxonomy (NCBI): domain Eukaryota; kingdom Viridiplantae; phylum Streptophyta; class Pinopsida; order Pinales; family Pinaceae; genus Picea; species Picea sitchensis. The sequence continues at coordinate 14,067 of SNQJ01S0116997.1, read as the reverse complement.
TTCCTGGGTCCTTCGTGCCTTCCATTGGGCCTTTTGCTTCCCTCCTTGATGTGACATTCCTTGATTAAGTTGTTGTTATGATCTTTTGTCGCTAGTTGGGTGTAGTTCGTTCTGAATTGTCCTTCCGGGATGTTGATCCAGGTAGTATCTAGTTCTGGTCCTTCCTTGCTAACCCCCTCGTTGGAAATTATGTCCTCCCGGCCATTTGTTGACCTGCGTACCCAACGCAACTCCACTGTATTAATCGTTTGCAAATGCTCCTGGATTTTTTGTAGGAACTGTACCAAGTGCCAGTGTCTATGAACCTTGCCCACTATGGTGCCATTTTGGAGCCTCTTCACCGTGTTGATGACCAGGGTGGAGTCACCTTCCACGATAGTGTTGGTCATCCTTTCTCGGCTTAGAATTTCGAGACCGAGCTCAAGGGCTCCAAATTCCGTTACATTGATGGTTGAGTTTCCCAAACTCCCAGCGTACAGTCGGATTATTTTACCCCCACTATCTCTGATCACCCCTCCCATCCCTGTCATTCTTAGGTTTCCTTTTGTCGCCCCGTCAAAATTTAACTTGAGGAACCCTGTCGGAGGTGGTGTCCATTTGCGCTCTCCTAATTGGAGTTGCGGCAGCCACCCTACCTGTGTGTTGTTGCGCCCATATTTTAGTTGAAAAGCTTCTAGGATTTGGGAGTCCTGGCCTGTGAGTTACTCTTTTCCAGTCTGGCAGTTTCGGCGTTGCACCGTTTCTCGGATTTGTGAGGTTATTTCTTCCTTGAGTTTCCCTTCCGGAAGGATTTCATTCCTAAAGATGCGTTGGTTCCTTTCTTTCCATATTGCCCATATGATCATCCCTGGCATGAGATTCCAGCAGAGTTTCACCATTTCATTTTCATTGTAACTCTCATTCCAGTTATTGATGGTTGCGGTGATGTTACCTCAGATCCTATTCAACTGGTGGAAGATGCCTGCCACCCAATCCCATATCTTTGTTGTGTAGTTACATTTGTCGAGGAGGTGATTCGTTGTTTCTTCTTTAGCTTGACAGAGGTGGCATCGTGATGGGCCTATGAAACCCCTTTTCCTTAGGTTTTCCCAGGTTAGAATTCGGTTGTGAAGTACTAGCGATTTGAACATTTTTATTTTTGGCCACTGGGGGTTGCCCCAAATCTTTCCCCATTGTTGCGTCAGATCTTCTTGGTCCTGGTCCGCGATGTAATTCCGAGCTTCTTTTAAGTTGAATTCCACACCATTTTTCCTGGCCCCATATTAGTTGGTCCTCTTCTTCTGAGACTACAATTTTTCTTTTCCCCAATTCCTCCTCCACCTCTTTCGTTATTGTTGCGATCCCATCTCTGTTTTGTGGATTGAGTTTGTCACAGATCCTCCATCTGTCGTGATCATTTTCTTGTTTCCAGTAGTGATGGATTTTGATTTTGCCTTGCGCGGTCATCTCATGTTGGAGTTCCTCTCTGTCCGGATTTTCCATTATGGGTTCATGTTGCCACGCATCCTCCCAAAATCTGGTTGTTTTACAATTTCTCACTTCCCAGAAACTGTGTTTCTAGATCCAGGTTTTATTGTGCCAAGCTAGATTCCAGATGGTTGATCCCTCCCTTGTGCCCATAAAACTAATTTGATCCTGATCGTTGATGTCTGGGGCATACTTGGCCTTCCAGAGGGTTGCCCACGGTGTTGAATTTTCTTTGACCCATCTCCACCAGAGTTTCGTCCTGTAGGCTTCGTTGGTTACGTGTGGGTCTTGTAACCCTAGGCCTCCTTTTCATTTTGGTTTGCAAACCTTCTCCCAGGCCACAAGGGCCCATTTTTTCTTTCTTTTTTCTCCTCTCCATAGGAATTCCCTTTGGATGGCTCTTATTTTTTGGAGTATTCTTTTGGTAGCGGGAAACACTGACATCATATATGTCGAAATTGCTTGCAGAACCGCTTTAGTCAAGATAAGTCTCCCTGCTAGGTTGAGGGATCTGTAATTCTAGTTTTTCACCCTCTCCTGTAGCTTGTTGATCACTCCTTCCCATGTTGCCATTTTTCATGCTCTGTCCATCAGGGGGATTCCCAAGTATTTAGTTGGGAACGTTTTGTGTTCAAACCCCAAAATATTTGCCAGGTTCCTTTGAATTGCTAGGTTGGTATTGAAGAAATATATCATGGATTTGGAGTGATTGATCTCCGCTCCCGAGGCTTCCCCAAACTCTTCTAAGATTATTTTATAGGCTTTCGCTTCCTTGATCGTGGGTGTGTCATGGAGTAAGGTGTCATCAACGAACTGTTGATGCGTGGAGGTAGGGCATTTTTGAAAGGTTTGATGCATGTTATTTCTCCTGCTGCAATTGTTCTTTTTATGCCTCTACTAAGTCCTTCCATCATGAGAATGAATAGGAAAGGAGATATCGGGTCTCCTTGTGTGACGCCTCCTGAAAGCTAGAAGGGTTTGGATGGGGCTCCATTGATTAAAAGCGAGTAACTTGTCGTTGAGACTAGGATGACAATCCAGTTGATCCAGTGTTGCGCAAAGCCAAAAGCTTCTAGAGTCTAGATCATATAGTGCTAGTTAATTTTGCCATAAGCCTTTGCTAGTTCAAGTTGGATTATCATCCCCCCTCTCCTCTAGGTTTTCAGTGTGTGTATCAGCTCATGGGCATGGATGATGTTGTCCAAAATTTTTCATCCTTCTACAAAACCTGTATGTTCCTGGGAAATCAGTGTGGGTAGAAGAGGTTTCAGTCTATTGGCTATGACTTTGGAGATTATCTTGTAAACCACATTGCATAAATCGATGGGTCTGTAGCGGTCTGGGGTTTTGGATTCATTTTCTTTGGGGATTAGAGTAATCATTGTGGCATTTAGCACTTTCAAAATGGAGGCCGAGCGTCTGGAGTCTTCCACCACCCCATAAACGTCATGTTTGACCACTTCCCAAGAGGCTTTGAATAATTCCACTGTGAAACCATCTGGACCTGGGGCCTTTCCATTGGGAATCTCCTGGACCACTTGGGAATTTCCTCCTTAGCGATGGGTTTGTTTAGGTTGATATCTTGTTCCTTGATAAACAGCATGGGGATGTGTTGAGTTATCCTTTGTATGGCCTTCATTCGGTCTTGGTTGCATTCCTGGGCTATCCCATGGAAGTGGTTTACCAGTATATTTTCAATCTCCTTGTGGGACTCTCTCTCGATCCCATCCTGATCTCGAATTTTCAGGATTTTGTTGTGGGTTCTTCTAGCAATGGTTGTTCTATGAAAAAACTGTGCATTCCGCTCTCCTTCCTTTAGCCACCTGATTATGTACTTTTGGTGCCATAGAGTCTCTTCATGCTGGCATCTTGCTTCCAATTCCTGGGTTAGTTGGATCTCTTCCTTTTTTCGATCCTCTCTATAGCCCACGTCTATGCATATTTCCTGGAGTTTCCTCATTCTGTCTTCAATGATTCTTTTTTCTTGGTTTATGTTTCCAAAGATTTCCTTGTTCCACTCCTTCAGCTTATGTTTGATGTACCTTAGTTTCTTATAAAGTTTGAATATCCTTGTCCCTTGCTCAAGTTGTGGCTCCCGCCACCATTGGCTAATGTTCTCCTTGAAGGTGGGATGTTCGATCCAAAATTTCTTGAATCTGAAAGGTCTATTTTTCGGTGTGGTTTGGAATTTTTCTTCCAGTTGGACTGGCCAGTGGTCTGAACCCCCCCAGGGAAGGATGTTACAGTCTAAATTTAAACCCTATAGAATTATGGACTCCAACACCAAGAATATGTCTAGCCTCATTGCTATATGATGTTGATTTATTTGTTTGTTGTTCCATGTGAACTGGCCATTACTGGTTTTGATGTCCACCATCTCCATTGTGTCAATGAAAGCTGAAAAGTCATTTGCATCTCTATTCAATCTCATGGTGCCTCATTTTTTCTCCACAAGTGTCGTGATGATGTTGAAGTCCCTGGCCGGGATCCAATGGAGGTTGTTGGAACAAGATTTTAGGTTTTCTAGGTCTAGGAGCATTCTTCTCTTTTCTTCCAACATTTGGGGACCATACACATTAATGCATAGAATCTCCTCTGTGTTACCTATGATTTGCATGTTAACCAAAAGTGTGTGTCTAGTGGCTTCGACTGCTAGTAGATTCATCACTTGTGGGTTCCACAGAGTGAGAATACCACCTGCCATCTGTTGTCCTTCGACAACCAACTTCTTGTACTTGATCCATTGTTTTTTGCTGATTGTTTCCATTCTGTCTACATTACATTTTGTCTCTTGGATGAAACAGAGGTCTGGTTGTTCCTTCCTCAGACTGTTTTTAAGGATTCTTTTCTTTCGTGGGTTGTTTAGGCCTCTAATATTCCATGTTATAATCTTCATTTAAACATGTGGGGGGTAGTTGGGAAATAGATTTTTTATCTTACCTGAGTTTATCAGCAGAGCTCCTAGTTCTTGTAGGGCTACGTTGTTTGATTTCCTGCCTTTCTTCCTTCTTGTCTACTTGGGTGAGAGTTGTGGTTGTCCCTCGCCTGCTTTGATTCCTAGATGTCCTATATCCCCGTGCGTGCGCTTGAGCCCTCTGGATTTTTCTTCCTCCCTTAGGAGGAATAGGTATTGGATACGGTCTAGTTTCTATGCTAGTACATTGTCTACACCCTGCCTTTTTCATTGCTCCAGTATGTTCGGGAGATGTATTCCTTCCCTTTCCACAATCGCTCTGAGATCAGGATCTTTCATACCTACCTCGCTTGGTGTCATTTTCACGTCTCCGCATGCCTCCTGCATGGGTGTGTTGGCATCTCTGGTTTCTCCATCCATAGGAGTTGCGCTACCCCCCTGTTCCATCTTATTGCTTGGACTATTTGGGTTCTCATTTGTGGCTTGTTCCTTAGCTTCTTTAGCTTTTTCCTTTTTCTTTCCTCCTTCTTCCCCTTTGTTGGTTTTGTCACGCCCTTTCGTTCTAGTCCTGGATTCCGGATTACTTCCTGTTGGGGCTTTACTTGGTTTCTTGTTTTCTCTATTTCTGTGGTTCGACTTGATAAACCCATCCTCATCCTGTTGTACTTTGGTGTTTTCCGCTTCTTTTTTTTTATTGAGAGGGCATTCTCTGAATAGGTTTCCATGTTCATGGCATCTTCTGCATCTGAATGGGATCTTCTCATAGTCGATTATTTGTATCCATTCCTCATCCCTGAATTCCAGGCTTATGGTTTCTGGGAGTGCCCCTGAAACATCCATCTCTATGCAGATTCTTGCATAGGAAGGGAGCTTCAAATGCCTAGCTTAGTCATCAATTGCAGGAGCAGGAGAAGAAAAAGAATGAATAATTGGCCATAGTCTTGCACACAATCAATCAATATTCAGTACATATTCGCTCCCTTCACATAAATGCTCAGTGACCCCCTCCAGACACTCCAGTTCAGCAACATCCATCTTCGTCAGCAGGTTTGGTGGCCTCCTATGAAGTCCTACAACCCACACCACATCAACTAAAACGTGATCTGACAAGAAACACTCTAGAGGGGGTGGACACATAGTTAAAGCTGATATAAATCAGGTTCATGCAGTGCAAATTTTTGTTTTTTATACTCCTTTATTAAATTGAATATATGGCAGAACTGTAGTAGTTTTTTTTTTTTTTGTATATCTAGAAGGAATTTCAAGCCATCTGAAGAACTATAAGGCTCTTTATCTTCTCAAGGCCTCTCCCCATTTTGAAATTTTGTATCTCATGGTTGTTTTTTCCTAAGCACAACTTTTTTAATTATAATAAAACTCATAACTATTTCTGTAAAAAAAATATGAAAATACAATAAAAATCAATAATATGGTTGGTTGATAGCAACAACAAACTAGAGCAAATGTTTCCATTGATTTATTAGACTTTCAGATTTAGTGCAGCTCAAAGGCAAACATACATGCATGAAAATTTAAATTTGTATACACAACTATAAAGCAAATACTATTAAGTTTTGTTTATTTAAATAATTTTTAAAATAAGATTTACATATAGTTTAATCTTTGTTTTATAGTGATATTTTAAATAAATATAATAAAAATATTTGGAATATATTAAGTGTTTGTAATAATTGAATAAAAATATTTGCATTTTAATTTAATAATATCAAAATTTGGTACTTATTAATACCAAAAATAGAATTTTAATCCCCAAGCTCTCATTTCCTTACATTGAAACTCCCAAAAATCTCTTAAGTTCCAATAATTCTTCCCACCAATTTGGAATGTTTGGTACCCGATCCCACCAATTGAAAATGTTGTGTTCCTGTTTCCAAGCTCTCAAAAACGTCAGAATGGATAGAACGAGTTTCAAAGATGTCTGGAGCACTTCCCGTGCGACTATGAAAAAATGTCATTTTTTTTGGAAAGTGGTAAAATCTATCTAAACTTAGTGGTCAACTAGCACTTAGGATAGTTATTATTGGTGATTATCCAAGAATGTGGGTTGGCGGGATATAGCCAATCACAAGTAGTTTTAGGTATTATTCCAACGGGTGGCAGGTGCAGGGGGATCATATTAGATCCCGAAGGAAAACTAAAAACAATGTTTGACAACAATCTTGATTTAATCATTGTTCAAATCAACAAGGAGGTCATTAGCCTAAGCAAGGTTCCATACTTTTGAAGAAAGGTTAATCTCCTCCCATTCGCATGTTATAATTAATCTCAATCCCATCTATTGAATTCCTCATTGTGGTTTAACGTTGGCAATGTGGGATAATGAAGAAATCTAGGGAAATAATTTGCAGTGACTTTTGAAGCAACATCATCTAGCCTGGAACTCACTTGGTAGGATTTTCTCTTGGTATTTGGTTGGTTTATTGGAAATTTGATTTGAAGGCTTCAATGTCATGGTGTTTCCAATTGAAATTTATCAGTGTGCTCTAGTTTTTAGGAATTTTTCGGGTTCTAGTTCCTAGAATACGCCATTCTGTTTTGGTTCTAGATCAGAGGGTGCTTTATATGTGGAATTTTTTGGTGACTTCTTCTTACTTATCTCTTAGTACTCATCTCTTTGGCTCTATGAGTTTCATTTGTACTCGGATTTCGTCACTCGATGCTCTAGTTTTTAAATGTCTTGGATATGATTCTCTAGTTTTATTGAGGCTTGGATGTGTTGGTCTTTTTAAAGTTGATTTTAGAATTTTTTGTAAACATAGTGTTTTGCCAATATTGTTGTTTGGTCTATGGAGCAATGTAACATCCCTAATTTTAATCCCTGTAAATTATAATGTAACTGTGAAAAGACGATCTAGGTTAGTGATTCGATATGTCTTAGGCCAAAGAGCCTGTATTGATCACTATGGTCGAGGGTCTAACTATGTAAATTGTACATTGAAATGATTAATAATAATAATAATCGTTGGTTGCGATACGAGAGGGATGGTAACGATGGGCGGACATGATTCCACAAGAGAGGGTGATTAATGGGGTTTTGAGGGGTTTCCATATGCCTTGAGTCTCAAGCCATCTTCATTATTCAAATTTTCATTTAGCCATTTATCCCTTTGACTTATTCAACACTCAATCATGAATTCATGCAAGAGGTTAGGTGAATAAGTTAGCCCAATCATTTATGACAGCATGGGTTGAGTGTAATCATTCTTGGGGGAAGAGTAAGAGCCAATCAAGCATAGGAGAAGAAGGAAATTCAAGTAGGAAGAGGGGACAATTTTTACATGTTGATTTTGGGTAGTGAGACAACCACATGAGAGAGATTCTATAGGTTGATTTTGGGCAGCAAGAGAGGTGGTGGGTGCTGGGAAAGAGCACCAACCATGCTAGCTATGGAATGACAACTTATTGGGTTGAGTTTGATGTTGAAAATGAGGTTGGGTGTTTGTAACAGTTGGGTGGAGTTGTGAGACAAAGTTAAGAGTGAGGCTATGTGCCTTTTATTTTGCATTTCTTATTGGGAAAATGGCTCAAAAGTCCTGAGAAGGTTGTTCTCAACACTCCAAAGGAATAGCTTGTAATTCTTGGAGTCCTTGGTTGTGAGATTTTCCTATCCAACCATGTGCATTGGAGCCCTAGATGGAAATGGGAAGGCCTAGGGGATTGCGTCGCAGAGAAGGGGGATCTCATTCCTTGGGTTGTGTGGGTTGAGGGGAAAGAGATCTGGTGGATTGGAATTGTTGTTGGAGTAGAAATATGGGAATTGGGATGTATATTATGCAAACAGTGGAAAAGAAATATAAACCTCCTTCTGGACTCATAGCCTTAGCTCAAGGGTGGCTTGTTGTTGAGAGAAAATGAACAACAAGCCTATGGCTAGGAGGAATGTCTTTCGTACGCTACAAGTTGGTTCAAGTATTTAAAGGTAAATTTCGGTTATGTTTATTATGTTAATTATGTTGTGTAAATGAATATTTGAATGTTGTGTTTTATTGATTAAATGCATTCGTGAATTTTTGTTATGTTGTTACATGCATGAGTAATTTAGCATGATGTATATTGGTTTTTTTTTGTAAGTGAGTTTAAGAGCCTGTATTACTAAAGGGGGATTATGATACAAAAAAGGGGAACTCCTTGGTCTGCCAAAATGGAAACCAGGCTAGAGGTTCCCGAGTTGCGTTTTCTGAAATAAGAAAGGGGTATAACTTGACTACCACCATGGGAAACCATCCCAGTCCTACCATATCTAGTTTTTGACAATATAAGCACAATCAACAAGAAAAAAATAAACAAAAGTAATAGAAGCTGAGACTGACACAGGAATGACCTGACTTACTTGACAATAGACTAACCAGACACTAGTCCAGGATGATGATATGTTTCTTTCCTTCATCTGCCTGGCCCTTGTTATCCTCCTTTTGGGGGACCGTGCGAGTCTTTCTGATATGTGTTGGTGCTCCTTTCCCGTCAACTAGCATGATGTCCATGTGATGGACATAGCACAAGTAGAGGTGGAATTGAGTAGCCAACCATTCCATATTGTCTTTCTGGTATGTCTCGACCTCGGTTAGTAGTTTGGTACTGGTTAATAGATTGTTGAGGCGTCTCAAGATTTTGTTCAACAGTTTCGTTTGTTCCTTATTATTCTCACGTCTGGCATCCTCCCTTTCTGATCTCACTTTGCTAATCAACGTCTTTTTTTTCCACGCCATCTCCATCGTTTTTTGGTAGAGGGTTTCCCTGGGCTGCGTGGATCCTAGGTCAGTTACCCAGTCCGCTTCGTGAGTCCGAGAATCCCATGTTTTTCCCTTGTGTTTTTCTGTGATTTCCTTTTCCAACCGGGTAATGGTCGGCTTTCCTTTCGGTGCAACCAGAGTATGAAAGGTTCCTTCTGCGTCTTTTTTCGCCTGCTCCATCCTTGAAACCCACCGAGGATTGTTCGTAGTTCCCTTCCCCGGGGTGTTTCTTTTGCTGTGCGTTTGCTTCATTCACACCATCCCGTCTGGCCTATGTCAACTCCTTTGTTGAATTCTCAACCTATTCCGGTCTACACAGGGGTTCCTCCTTTCCCTTCCCTTGTGTATTTTGGTAGCCCCTGCAGTTTCTCTCTTCTATTTGCATCTATTCCTGTTGTTTCTTCTCTTATTGAACTTTCCCTGCTGTGGGCTCATCCTTCCAATCATGGTTTGCCCATAGAGGTGAACCTTCCCATCCTTTTTTCCCATCATGGTACGTGTGATCATGATGACTCGGTTGTTATCCCTATATGGGCCCTTGCCCCTGCTCGCTTGATATTCTACTGGGAAACTCCACGTACCTGGTCCTTGGCGTGGTGGATCGATATTGGCATGTTTCAATCCCTCTTGCCTTACATCATTCGATGCCTGATTTTTGTCGTCGATACTTTCCCACGGTCTTTCCCCGCAAGTCTTACTGTTGACATGACCTTGTTGTCGTACCCTCGCCTGTTGTGTAATTTGATCCTGCATTGTGATTGGTGTTCGAGTGTTGGGCAGTCATATCCTGCCTAGGTCCTTCGTGCCTTCCGCTGGGCCTTTCGCTGCCCTCCTCAATGTGACCTTCCTTGATTAAGTTGTTGTTACGATCTTTTGTCGCTAGATGGGTGTAGTTCGTTCTGAATTGTCCTTTTGGGATGTTGATCCAGGTAGTATCTAGTTCTAGTCCTTCCTTGCTAACCCCCTCGTTGGAAATTATGTCCTCCAGGCCATTTGTTGACCTGTGTACCCAGCGCAACTCCACTATGTTAATCGTTTGCAGATGCTCCTGGATTTTTTGTAGGGACTGTGCCAAGTGCCAGTGTCTATGAACCTTGCCCACTATGGTGCCATTTTGGAGTCTCTTCGCCATGTTGATGACTAGGGTGGATTCACCTTCCACAATAGTGTTGGTCATCCTTTCTCGGCTTAGAATTTTGAGACAGAGCTCCAGGGATCCAAATTCCGTTGCGTTGTTGGTTGAGATTCCCAAACTCCCAGCGTATAGCCGGATTATGTTACCCCCACTATCTTTGATCACCCCTCCTATCCCTGTCATTCTTCGGTTTCCTTTTTCCACCCCATCAAAATTTAACTTAAGGAACCCTGTCGGAGGTGGTTTCCAGTTGCGCTCTCCTAATTGGAGTTGCAAGGCCACCCTACCTATGTGTTGTTGCGCTCATGTTTTAGGTGAAAAGCTTCTAGTATTCGGGAGTCCTGGCCTGTGAGTTAGGCATTTCCAGTCTGGTAGTTTCGGTGCTGCATCGTTTCTCGGATTTGTAACATTATTTCTTCTTTGAGTTTCCCTTCCGGAAGGCTTTCATTCCTAAAGATGCATTGGTTCCTTTCTTTCCATATTGCCCATATGATCATCCCTGGCATGAGATTCCAGCAGAGGTTCACCATTTCATTTTCGTTGTAACTCTCATTCCAGTTATTGATGGTTGTGATGATGTTACCTTAGATCCTATTGGACTGGCGAAATGTCCTTCGTACGCTACAAGTTGGTTCAACTATTTAAAGGTAAATTTCGGTTATGTTTATTATGTTAATTTTGTTGTGTAAATGAATATTTGAATGTTGTGTTTTATTAATTAAATGCATTCGTGAATTTTTATTATGTTGTTACATGCATGAGTAATTTAGCATGATGCATATTGGTTTTTTTTTGTAAGTGAGTTTAAGAGCCTGTATTACTAAAGGGGTGTTATGATACAAAAAAGGGGAACTCCCTGGTCTGCCAAAAAGGAAACCAGGCCAGAGGTTCCTGAGTTGTGTTTTCTGAAATAAGAAAGGGGTATAATTGGACTACCACCATGGGAAACCATCCCAATCCTACCATATCYAGTTTTTGACAATATAAGCACAATCAACAAGAAAAAGATAAACAAAAGTAACAGAAGYTGAGACTGACATAGGAYTGACCCGACTGACTTGACAATAGACTAACCAGACACTAGTCCAGGATGATGATATGTTTCTTTCCTTCAWCTGCCTAGCCCTTGTTCTCCTCCTTTTGGGGGATTGTGYGAGTCTTTCTGATATGTGTTGGTGCTCCTTTCYCKTCGGCTGGCGTGATGTCCATGTGATGGACRTAGCACAGGTAGAGGTGGAATTGAGCAGCCAACCGCTCCATATTGTCTTTCTGGTCTGTCTCAACCTCAGTTAGCAGTTTGGTAATGGTTTCCAGACTACTAAGGCACCTCAAGATTTTGTTCGACAGTTTCATGTGTTCCTTATTGTTCTCCTGTCTGGCATCCTCCCTTTCCAACTCACTTTGTTAATCAGCATATTTGTTTGCCATGCCATCTCCATCATTTTGTGGTAGAGGGTTTCCTTGGGCTGCGTGGATCCTAGGTCAGTTACCCAGTCCGCTTCCTGAGTCCGATAATCCCATGTTTTTCCCTTGTGTTTTTCTCTGATTTCCTTTTCCAACCGGGTAATGGTTGCCTTTCCTTTCGGTGCAACCAGAGTATGAAAGGTTCCCTCTGAGTCTTTTTCCGCCTTCTCCATCCTTGAAACCCACCGAGGATTGTTCTGAGTTCCCTTCCCCAGGGGGTTTCTTTTGTTGTGCGTTCACTTCATTCGCACCATCCCGTCTGGCCTATGGCAACTCCTTTGTTGAATTTTCAACCTGTTTTGGTCTACACAGGGGTTCCTCCTTTCCCTTCCCTTGTGTCTTTTGGTAGCCCCTGCAATTTCTCTCTTTTGTTTGCATATATTCCTGTTGTTTCTTCTCTTATTGAACTTCCCCTGCTGCGGGCTCATCCTACCAATCATGGTTTGCCCATAGAGGTGAACCTTCCCGTCCTTTTTTCCCATCATGGTACGTGTGATCATGATGACTCGGTTGTTATCCCTGTACGGGCCCTTGCCCCTGCTCTCTTGATATCCTACTGGGAAAATCCCCGTACCTGGTCCTCGGCATGGTGGATCGATACTGGTCTGTTTCAATCCCTCTTGCCTTACATCATTTGATGCCTGATGTTTTCCATCAATACTTTCCCACAATCTTTCCTCACAAGTCTTATTGTTGACACAACCTTGTTTCTGTACCCTCACCTGTTGTGTAATTTGATTCTGCATTGTGATTGGTGTTCGAGTGTTGGGCAGTCATATCCTGCCTGGGTCCTTCGTGCCTTCTGTTGGGCCTTTCATTTCCCTCCTCGATGTGACCTTCCTTGATTAAGTTGTTGTTACGATATTTTGTCGCTAGTTGGGTGTAGTTCATTCTGAATTGTCCTTCTGGGATGTTGATCTAGGTAGTATCTAGTTCTGGTCCTTCCTTGCTAACCCCCTCATTGGAAATTATGTCCTCCGGGCCATTTGTTGACCTGCGTACCCAGCGCAACTCCACTGTGTTAATCATTTGCAGATGCTCCTGGATTTTTTATAGGGACTGTGCCAAGTGCCATTGTCTATGAACCTTGCCCGCTATGGTTCCATTTTGGAGTCTCTTCACTGTGTTGATGACAAGGGTGGAGTCACCTTCCACGATAGTGTTGTTCATCCTTTCTCGGCTTAGAATTTCGAGACCGAGCTCCAGGGCTCCAAATTTCGTTGCGTTGTTGGTTGAGTTTCCCAAACTCCCAACATATAGCCGGATTATGTTACCCCCACTATCTCTAATCACCCCTCCCATCCCTGTCATTCTTGGGTTTCCTTTTGTTGCCCCGTAAAAATTTAACTTGAGGAACCCTGCCGGAGGTGGTGTCCAGTTGCGCTCTCCTAATTGGAGTTGCAGTAGATGCCCTACCTGTGTGTTGTTGCGCCCATCTTTTAGGTGAAAATATTCTAGGATTCGAGAGTCCTGGCCTGTGAGTTACGCTTTTCCAGTCTGGCAGTTTCGGTGCTGCACCGTTTCTTGGATTTTTGAGATTATTTCTTCCTTGAGTTTCCCTTCCAGAAGGCTTTCATTCCTAAAGATGCGTCGGTTCCTTTCTTTCCATATTGCCCATATGATCATCCCCGACATGAGATTCCAGCAAAGGTTCACCATTTCATTTTCTTTGTAACACTCATTCCAGTTATTGATGGTTGCTATGATGTTACCTCGGATCCTATTGGACTGGTGAAAGATGTGTGCCGCCCAATACCATATCTCTATTATGTAGCTACATTCGTCGAGGAGGTGATTCGTTGTTTCTTCTTTATCTTAATAGAGGTGGCATCGTGATGGGCCTATGAAACCCCTTTTCCTTAGGTTTTCCCAGGTTAGAATTCGGTTGTGAAGTACTAGCCATTTGAACATTTTGATCTTTGGCCACTAAGGGTTGCCCCAAATCTTTCCCCATTGTTGCGTCGGATCTTCTTGGTCCTGGTCCGCGATGTAATTCTGAGCTTATTTTAAGTTGAATTCCACACCATTTTTCTTGGCCCCATCTTAGTTGGTCCTCTTCTTCTGAGACTATAATTTTCCTTTTCCCCAATTCCTCCTCCACCTCTTTCGTTATTGTTGTGATCCGATCTTTGTTTTATGGATTGAGTTTGTCACAGATCCTCCATCTGTCGTGGTCATTTTCTTGTTTCCAGTAGTGATGGATTTCCTCCATGTCCAGATTTTCCATTTTGGGTTCATGTTGCCATGCGTCCTCCCAGAATCTGGTTGTTTTACCATTCCTCACTTCCCAGAAACTGTGTTTCTGGATCCAGGTTTTGTTGCACCAAGATAGATTC